>CANUEP010213704.1:0-168127 GCA_947857235.1 Jatropha podagrica | reverse complement strand
CCTAAAATCTTCACAAAAAAAAAAAAAAAAAAAAAAAAAAAAAAAAAAAAAAAAATCATTGCATAAAATTTCTAATGAAATTTTAACAATGCCCCACCCCACCCCCCCATTTTGTCCGTTCAATAATCTCCCCAACGATTTCAATATAGTTGCGGTTAGATTAATGTTTACCCAAATACCCTGTGAAGATTTTGCTCCCGATAAGGTAAAAGAAAAGGGAATGACATATCAATGCAGAAGTTGCGATTGGAAATAACAGATGTATGCACATACAATTCTAAAGCACAAAATTCATTTTCTTCAAACTTGGCCCCCGAAAAGTTTCTACTTCAAAAGATGAGCAGGCAACAAAACAAATTCAAGGAAAGGGGAATTAGGCGTTCGGTTCTTACATAGGACATCTATTCGTAAAACAGGAGAGAAAAAATGACAGGTGTTTGATATATTTTGCTAACTTCTTCACAGATTATAAGAACAATCTCTGCATTCTAAATTAAGGATTTCACTTACAGCCGGGGAACAAACCAAAAACAATCTCAGGGCTTTCCCCTAGTCCAGAGAAAGAAGAATACTTCCCCATCGTCAAACATTTGGATTCTTTTGTAGCTTAGCTAACCTCCATTACAAAGACCAGAGACTTCCGTCAAAATTTATTGTCTCGACAAGAATGTGCCCAGAGAAGCTCTCAAGTCTCTTTCTCCTTGGTGAGTGTTTTAGTCACACTTGATGTTTCTGTAAATCCTCCTCACAAACAAATTAGACCCCAAATAGCCAACAGCTCCTGCATATAGAGAAACCACGATTACATAGATGCCACGAAAGCAATTTTTTTAGATCAGGTCTCAGAAAGTAAATGCTCTGGAGGATCTTCAACAAGCTAGCAGTCAATGCAAATTGCCATGTGCCTGAACTAGCAGTACAACATTAGTCATGCTTCTAAAATAATTTACGATGGCTTTTTTCCTGCTAATGCAATCCTAAATGAATCAACTTGAAGGAAGATTTGAGATTACATAAGGATATGAAGTTGGGTTGAACAACCGCGCAGATGATCATATTGTCCAACATTATCTATCAAAGTCCCAACAAGCCTACCAAATTAACTGGCAAAAAAACCCCAGAAGAATAATCTACTTAACTTGAATAAAAAATATTTCGATTGCAGAAATAGGATATTAACGTACAATAAACTAAATTCCAGAAACATCAAGGCACGCTCACAAAATCAACCAGAAAGAAAAATCTTACCACAGAGGATCCCTAAACCAAGGCAGAACATCAAAGTGTAACCAAAATAGAAGCTCGTTTGGAAGAAGCCTGACATCTTCGTCTTCACATAATAGTAATATATCGAGTATAAGTACACGTAAACAGCTGTTGAGGCTGCAGAGAAAAATGATGTCCACTGCCAGTGATAGTTCTCAGCATTGAGCAAGAAATATGTTCCCACAATTGTCACACAAACAGTGACAATAATGAGAATCAGAAAAACCAGCAACATAAAACCATATACATAGTAGACCTGTCCAGTAGCACAAAGGATAATGTTAGCAAAATATTTAAGAGCAGTATTGCTTAAACTCTGCGACAAGCATAAATTCTGTATGTGCACTCACACAGGAATATATAACTAATGGTGCTTAGGATGCGGGATTACTAATTAGTTTGTTATTATTTTATTGATATGATTCTTATTTTCTATGTATAGAATTTGCAAACAGAATGACAATCAGCAAGCAATAAAAACTGAGTGCTTGAAAGAACAAGGTGCCTCTTGGAACAAACTCATTCAAGTTCCACATTGCAGCAAGAAAAAACAGATCTGTCCAATTTGATAATATTTCCAACATGCTTAGGCTAATGTAGGAAAATATACACCCTAATCTTTGATTCTTATTATCTATTAATTTAATTTGAGATACAAAGATTGAACAAATAAATAAGCATATCCTTACAAGACAAAATTATCATGAAGTTCTAAGATTGATGTAAATTCCAAAACTGTGCTAACGCTTTGACAATACATTATGCATTTAAGATGACCACTCAATACCTTCAAAAGATACAATATAATATCTAACAAAATTTGGTCAACAAAAACAGGATTTCATGTAGGGAATGTCCCAAAAAAAAGGCACCAGGAATCAGATACAATACATGTCATCAGATAGTTTTTGTACTGATCAAACAACAATGCAGCACAATTCACCTTGTAATTCCAGAATGAAGTGAAGACAAAATACATCTCAATGAATATGCTGCCAAAAGGTAGTAGTCCTCCCATCAATGAGACCACAGATGGTGTGAGGTACCACTTCTTCTCAGGGATCGGTCGAGGAATGGTCTTCACACGACATGGATTATTTGGTGCACCACTCCAATTTCTTCCAACAACTGTACCAAGAAGCGCAAGAGGGAAGGAGATGAAAGCCCAAATTACGAAAACCACAACCATGGTGCCAAAGGGAATAGCTGCTAAAGACCCATAGAATATAGCAATTGTGTTCAATATGAACCCAATGCCAAAGCACATGAATGGAAATAGGGAAGCTGTGAGGATCATAGACTTTATCCAATTTTTACCTGGAAGTGAAAAGGAAGAAAAAAAACTAATAAATATAAGAATAAGCAGAAAACATATCAATCAGTTAAATAATGCATAGAGATGCATACCGCCATGGCGTGAATACATGCCCCCACTCACATAACCCGAAATGAATGATGTAAGGGCATAGCACACAATGAAAGTCGTGACAATTGCTCCCCTCCTGAATCACATAAAGAACAGTAAATTTTATCAAACAAAAATGAGGAGATAAACAAATTTTTATTAATGTAAAAGAATAAAATCTGTGGAGACCACCAGGGCGTAAACCAAGAAGAAATACAAAGAGATATCTACAAGATAACAGAATCTAGAAATTTTATAATGGCATGAAAAAGAACCTAGAATCTAGCAAGTATTCTGGAGTAACATCTCAACATACCCAACATATAGTGTTCCAACAATTGCCAACAATATGACAAGAAGCACCAGCAGTGCCAGCTGAGCACCAGTACCAACAACAGCAGAAAGAACTACTAAATTACGAGGTGGCCGGAAAACATCCCCATGGACAAGTTTCCAACCGGACTCCTCACTAACATCTCTTTCCTGGAAAAAAAAATTTCAGTGGTTACTGCATTTATTAGTGTTAGAATCTACTGCAATTGGTTGACATGCATATGCACATACAACAGAACTTGTTCATTAAAATTAAAAGAATTCACATCAAACAAAAGAATAAAAAAGACAACCAATCAACATAATATTTACAAGTGCTTGTATTGAAGGAAAGCATACCAGAGAATCAAGATCGTCATCTTCCCGCGCATACTTAGCATAGTCATTTCTAAGAGTCCGCATCAATATCATTGACACCAAACCAGTGAGAAAGATAACCATCATGAATGAATTGAAAATGGAGAACCAATGGATCTGCACATTAGGAAATGAAGTTATGAATAAGTGAACCAATATAAAGGAGAATAATACCTGAACAGCTAGAATACAACCATGAAACTTTTTTTTTCCTTCTACGAACAAATGAAAGAAATTTACCTGGTGCTCAAAGAAAGGATAGTCTAAATAGACATCAAAACGACGTGCAAATGTGATATCAGTCGAAACCCATTTCACAGAATATGTCATGTCCAATATTCTACCAGCTTCTACAGGCTTTGGACTATCTTGGGTAAGATTTACATGGATAATCTGCGCCAGAAAAAAAATTCACTGATTTAACAACAGGTGCCAATATCATACATGAAAAACACATTGGAGTCACATAACCACAAACCTGATCTTTATTATATCTAACAGTTATGCTCTTATGGGTGTAAAGTACATGCTTGCCATTATCACTATTCTTGTCAGGATGCAACTCACCAACAAAGCCTAATAATCAATCAGAAAATACATTTGAGAATGAATTATCAAATCACACTGTGTACATGAGATGGAGAGAACACAGAGTATAGTTTGGTGAATACATACCCCACAATGGCAGGTCATCTGAACTTGCAATCCAAATATCAAGATCAACCGGAAAGAGAAAAAAATAATAAGAAAGTGGTCCGTAAACCACATAAAAAAGCAGCAATTGAAGGAGACAAACAATCCCAGTATTGCATGCATACATAGTAAACATGTAAATGCCCAACCGCCCCATATATGAAAATATTAGAGGCAACATTGCAAAACTTCATAGCATTCCAATAGGAACATGTACCAGAATGTGAGAAAACATACCCATGAAGAATTCAAACCAATAGTTGTTTTCAATTGCATCCTTGAACTGTTTGACTTTTGATTCATCAAGGTCAAGTGAACAAATGGTACTTCTTTCGACATTCCCTGATTAAAAAGAGGGGGAGAGAGAGAGTTAAAAACAAATGACAGATGTGAAAACAAAATTCAAAAGCAAAAAACTAATCAAAATTCAGCATAAATTTTGGCTAGTTTGAGAACAGTCACATACTCAAGAACTTTATGTCAATCTTGCTATCAATAAGTTCATTTCCTCCTAGGACCTCACCAAGGCCACCCCATTTGTGTGCAGCACTGCCAGAAGGATGACAAAATGGAAGACTGTAATAGTTGTACGTTTCTTGTGGATTATTATATGGACCAACTTTGTTCACCCAAAGAGTAACTGGTTCGTCTGGTTGATACTGTAAAAAGGAAAAACAAAAGGTGTTAGGAAAAATAAAATATAGCAATTAATTAAAATGGCGTTCTAACATGCTCTCACAGTAACCGAATTGGTGCCCAAGTCATTTTATTCATTCCTTTCAGACTTTTATAATCCAAAATTCAAAACAAAATGAAATGAAACAATTAACAAATGCACGAAACTGGAATCATGAAGATAAAAACCAGCTGAATAATATGAGGTCATCACCTAAATTAGATTCCACACCCACATTTTGCAATGCTTTCCATCTCTTTCCTGACACAGTAAAAAACATGGTGCTTCTTTTTTAAGTTTATCCTAGTCTAAAAAGTTGTTTCACCCTTTGCATGATTTTAAGTCCTATCAAGGAACAAATATGCATTTCAAAACAAACACCATATCTTAGAAAGCATTTTCCAGTGGTACAAGTGATGTCTAAAACCAAATTTAAATGCTGACACACAATAAATAGCTTCATGCAAATATCAAGACAAAACTGCTGCAGTGCACCTGGACCATCAACCTCTTGAGGAACCGTTGTACATATTTCAAATCACTAAACAATGGCTCTTCCACAGAGCTCCTGCAGCCTTTTCCAAGAAGGTATCCAAGCCTATAAACCTCTAATGACTAGCACCAATATGATGCCGCATCAGAAATCAGCTTTAAGCTTCATTCAAAATGTGGTCTTTACAGCTAAAAATTCAAAACAGTTAAAACCAAACCAAAGCAAAGCAAAAAAGGAAAAAAAAATTGAATGTGGTAGCAGAAAGTTCACTAAAAGAATTCAACTGCTTATCAAAACAATTTTCATAAAACTCATTCATGAGGATGAGGTAGTAATCAGATCCACTGTACAAGAATCAGCAACAAAGTCATCCAAATTTGTTATACCAATCATTCCGTTACTAAATATCTTACATTTTGTAATACAATAATCTAAAAAGGGAGAGTGAAGTTTTCCATTCACAGGCATTACTTGGTAAACTACCAAAAAGAGTCCAACTTTCCCCTCATGCGCCTTCTCATCCACATCTTATTACTACAAGCAAGCTTTCCAGCATTCACATTTGAGCGCTCAAAAACTAAGAAAAACAACAAGAGATCTAAGCAGTAATCCCCAATCCACAAAATCGCAACAATTCAAACCAAAATTGAACGAATCAAAGCACAACATCCTCACAAAATGAACAGAATAACCAATTTGCGAAGCACACTAATTAAAAAACGACACAGATCCGAGTCCAACTTCGGAACTAAAAATCCCTAAATTGCGAGATCTACAAGGTACAACCCAGCAACACCGAGCCAACCAAAGATGGAAGGTTTGAAGTTTTACCTTGTGATCCGATTCGGAGGCGAGCGCCGGAGAAAGGGCGACGAGAGAAACGAAAGCAAAGAGAAGGACAACAGTGGATCGGACCGTCGTGGCGGTGGAGAGGGTGGACATGGCGATCACCGTCGACAGCGGGATCTGACGGTCTAGATTCAGGTCAATTAAAGGTCTTCCTTCTATTCTTTTTGGAGTTTTTATGGATTCTTTCTCCGCTTAAGCTCTGATATGCCCTTTCCCTTTTATCAGATAGAGAGAGAGAGAAACGAGCTCGTGCGTTTAGATTTGCGACTCGTTTTGTTATTCAAGCGAAGATACATACCAGAAAAGAAAATAAAATTGTTACCAACAAGTAAAGAAGTAAAATAATTAATTTATAAACCAATGGGCCCTTTTCACTTAAAAGGCCTCATTGATATTTTTCAATTTGGGCCTAAATACGATAATGATACTTTGGACCAAAATACATATCCATGAACTATAAATAAGAGTAAGATGGAATCTAAAGATTCCATTGGTTTCCACAATGAGTGAATATGAATCCGATCCAATTAAGTTTCAACTTTATCGAAAACTTATTTTGTTTCCAATTTTTCATCGAGATATGGTTCGAATTGTTACCAAAAATACAAAATAATTCTTCAATTTACAAGCTGAGCATGCATTAATTTAAAGATTGAGATAACTTAGCTATATCTTTGATTTTTTTTTTTTCTTCCAAAATTCATTTGTTTCAAAACATCTTTGTCTTGTTCTCCCCAATACCACCATTTTTGGTTCTAATCATTTCTTGTTTCGAACCAATAGTGCCGTATATTGTTCCCAAGATATAGGATGAACACCACAGTTAATGATTCCCTTAACATTGCGACCATGTATATCTTCAATAACAAACTGGAATGAGGCCTGAGAGAAATGCTCTTTGTAGTCGAAAGATTCGTACCAAAGGAACACATGTTCTGAATCCAATTTACGCGTTAGCCACATGCCTGGAAAATGGAAGTCATGGATATTTCCAGATTCATCTTCGAATTTTGCAAGACATGTAACCAAAATTTGATGAGAATTAACAAGTTGAGGATCAATAGCAGAGGAAAAACAGAAACCCAAAATATCATCGTCTCTGTCCAGCTCGAATGAAAGATGAGATCCACTCGTCTGATATCTCATACTCTGTAGAACTTCCATCCCAGGAATACATAATCTGAAGTCCTGCCCCATGAAAATATAACGCGTAAGGCAAATCAATCACTTGACAATTGGAAACACTACAACATTAGAGCTAAGGAATATAGAAATATACCTCTTTTTCTGGATATGCAGACAATAGGGTTTCCATAATTTTGATACGTACATTCTCATCCAATTTAATGCAATTACTAAAATCAAAACCTTGACCATCCCTTTTGAGAAAATCATCACGCTCCACATATGCCTCTCCATCTTCTACTTCATCTTCCAGGGAAAGGAACGGACATGGTACAAATTCTAAAGAGATGCAATTTGAAGCAGAAAATATTCTTGAGCATGGAAGCTGTGGCAAATTTGTAAGCCTCTTACAATTGTTCAACTTAAGTGTGTTCAACTTAGAAAGTAGTTTGATGCTTGCAGGTATGCTTTTGAAATCGTTTTCATCTAAATATAACTCTTCCAATGAAATTAATGACCCAATACTCTCTGGAATTTCCGATATACTACACTTGCTCAGATTAAGTTTCCTCAGGCAATTCAAACCGGACAAAGGAGGCAATGTCGTCAAACCTTTACATCCCTCACAACATAAATATTCCAATTTGCTCAATTGATTGACAGAGGATGGCAATATTTTTATGCCACTTCCTTTCAATTCAAGATCCATCAGAAATTTTAAATCTCCTATGTTATCTGGCAATCCGTTGAGTTTCAAACAATCTGTAACATCGATTACTTCAAGAGATTTTAACTGACAAATGCTTTGTGGAAGGCAAGATAATTTTGAGCATTTGACGAGAACAAGTCGCACGAGACTCTTTAAATTGCCAATGCAGTTTGGAAGATTTTCAAGCTCTGTACCCCACAAGGACAAAGTAACAAGTCGAGAGCAATGTCCGATTGATAAAGGCAATTGTTTTATAGCAGTTCCATTTAAATATAAAAACCTTATATTGCAAGGAAGCTCTGGACATTCTTCAAGTTTTGAGCATTGTTTAAGATTGAGAAACTCAAGTTTTTCTAACTGAAGGAAGCTTGGCAAACTGCAGATACTTTCACAGTCTTGTAAGTCTATCAGAGCAAGCCTACTTGAATTTTCAAGAGATGAAGGAATCTCAACCAAACTTTCACATTTGCTCAAATATAATTTCTCAAGATTTGGAGCTTCAAACGAGTTTGGAATTCTTATTAAGGACTCAGAGTTCTTGAGGTCCATGACTTTCAAATTTCCAAGAGGCTGTAATAAAAAATAGCAAGAATATGAATTATTAACATCATATTTTGTTTGAGTAGATTTAGTGGAATTCCTTAAAATTTGATGCTTTAATGTTTGTCATGTGAAAAAAAAAAATTTTCATCAATCAATTTTATAAAGCTTAACCCAACTGAATCAACCAATCCGGTCCAGTTCTTAAAACTATAATAATAATGCTTATTTGGTGAACATATGAAAAGATAAAAGAAAAAATCAGGGTTTCTCTGAAACAAGAAGTGAATTGGGACAAAAACCACGAAGATAATACTTCAAGTTCATTTACGTACAAGCAAACAGAATAAGAAGCTTCAGGAATTTAAAGAATGTACCTTATCATCTCCCGCCCATAGTTGTTCGAGCTGGCTGTGAGGCAATTGAAGTCGTACGAGATTATTCGGACAAAACTTCAGCGGCAAAGATTTCAAAGGGTAATGATCCCAATATAAATATCTTAATAGTTGTGGAAGATAATCAAGGCCAGCGGGAAGGATATATCTTTCTGAGCTATCACATTTGTAGATTTTGAGGAATCTAAGATAATGCATCCCCATGAAAGCTGTGGAATCCAGCTCAATACGTCCAATCTCAGACATGTCGAGCGAAATGCACTCAATCTTATCAGTTCCCTAATAAATAAACAACAAATTCCATTTAGACAGCGTTCAGTCAAATAGCTTTAACATTAATCAAATAGTTCAACACTATTAAAATAGTTTAAGAACTACCAAAATAGCTTACCGTGTTTGTTTTGAATACATAAGAAATATCCGCAGAAATCCACAACCTACTGCGTCCTCCAGGCTGTTTCCATTCCCCGTTGACAATCTCCTTTCCCATTTGTTGTAGCAAGTTATGCATATCAACTATGCCTGATGAAATTGTTATGAGAGATTTATCAACGAGATTCCTTATTCCACTTCTTGCAAAAAAACCAAAACTTTCTAGTATATTTTCAACTTCATCTTTAAGTTCTCCTTTAAAGAAACATGCAATATCAAGAAATATGTTTTGATCATGTCTATCTAACCCATCATAACTTACTCTTAGAACATCTTGAATCTTCTTGTTTGGAATGCTTTTCAATCT
Source organism: Jatropha podagrica (assembly GCA_947857235.1). Taxonomy (NCBI): domain Eukaryota; kingdom Viridiplantae; phylum Streptophyta; class Magnoliopsida; order Malpighiales; family Euphorbiaceae; genus Jatropha; species Jatropha podagrica. Next base: position 158,547 of record CANUEP010213704.1, on the reverse strand, counting down.
GAGCAACTGGCTCTCCCAGTATTCTATCTTCTTGCGATAAAGACTAGCGCCTAAAACTGTTATTCCTAACGGATTACCTTGGGCGTAACTTATCACCTCCTTGGATAGCTCAACATATCCTTCTTTAGGGTCATTTTGATGGAAAGCGTGCAAGCTAAAGAGTTGAAGAGCTTCATGATCCATTAACTTCTGAGCCTCATAAATATGCTCTTCTTCACAAACATTTTGAAGCACTTGTTTATCTGTACTAGTTATAATGATTCTACTTCCCTCACGGTATAAACAACAATCCCCAGCTAAATCATCTAACTCTTTTGGGTCATCAACATCATCAAAACCAATAAGAACTTTTTTACGTCCCAGCCTTCTCATAATCCATATATCTAAACAAGGTGTGCCTAGTTTTAAATTTTCGTCCCCCAGCAATGCACGAATGATTTCATCTCGTATAACAATTGCTGGTTTCTTTCGTATCTGTTCTTTGACATTTGAAACAAAGTAATGGGCATCAAATTTATCCATGATTTGGGTAAATACTTCTCCAGCAAGAGTTGTCTTTCCAATACCAGCCATTCCCCAAATTCCTACACTTCTTCTATCATTTGCTTTAATGTCCAATAACAATTTTACTTCCTCCGCGCGCCAATCAATTCCAACTAACTTGCCTTCGTACCTAGTATAAGAAGGCATATGACTTAATATCTTCCAAACACAATCGACAATTTTCTCAACCAGGAGTCGGTCATTTCTGGTCACATATGATATGAAGAATAGATAGTAAGCCAGAACTCAAAAAAGAAATGAAACAGAAATTTAAAAAGAAAATAAATTAAATTATTATTAATGAAGAGAAATAAAAGGACATGTAAAAATAAATAAGGGAAAATAAAAACTTTACTTCATCTCATTAGAAACCCAACCACTTAAGTCGTTGCTGATTGTTTTCAGAGCATGGCACCATCCAACAAAGTTGTGTGAACAATCGCTGTGATCTTGTAAAAGCCTAGCAAGTGCCTTTGCAAAAGGCCCCGTGAGCTCTTGAACGTCAGTTGGATCTACACGGTAAAAAACTGGCAGAACTATTTGTCCTGACTTTTCTCTGCATTCATTTATCACAACAAGCTCGTCCAAGCACCATGGAGAATCTGCATAGTTTTCGGAGAATATGACAATTGAAATATATGATTCTTGGATTGTTCGCTTGAGGGCCGGTGTTATTTCTGCTCCCTTTTGAAGGTTTTCATCCTTGAAGGTATCTATTCCTTTTTGCTTCAAAGATTCAAAGAGGAAGGACAGAAAACCATCACGGACGTCTTTGCCTCTAAAATTAATGAAAACTTCCTGGTTCTTTAGCTGGGAAGAGGTTGAAGAGGAAAAAAAAGAAGAAGAAGCAGCAGCCATGGTATTAATGATAAAAGAAAGGGTTTGCTGGGAAGAGGTTGAAGAAGAAGAAGAACAAAAGAAATACCGTGGTATTCTAATGATAGAAGAAAGTGTAAATTATTGAACGAATAAGAACTGTTGAGTCATGACTGAGTCTCAACAGAGGAAGCTTCCGATCACTTGCACAAAACAAATGTAGAAGGATGCTGCCCATTTGTGCGTTGGAGCGAAAGTGAGAGAGATAAAACTGAGAGCAAAGCAAAGGAGAGATGTTCTAGCGTGTGTGTGTGTAGTGTACAACAGAGGTGTAAGTGAGTGCGGAGTGATTGTTACTTGAGTTGTATGATTACAGTTTGGTCATCACTTATAAAAGTTATTTTCAATTAAATCCAATACTTTTCTCTCTTCTCGACGGTGGAACCGGACGGTACCCGATCCGTTTAAAGAAAGTGGATTTGAGATGTGTATAGGTCTTTAGATATCCAATATCCATTATTTATTAAATAAATTCATATTTAAATAATTTAAATTTTACGGTATAAATAATAAAAATTTAAACGAATTTAAATATAAATATTTAAATAAATACAAACAGTGATATGAATACAAATAGATTAAAATTTGTGAATATCCATCCACTTCCATCAATGCTCTTCTCAAATTCAACAAAAGGATTCTCTTTTTCTTCCATTTCTTCAATCCACCTTAATTAGTAGAAACTAAATTTATTGAATTTTCTCTGTTAAACCAGGCTCCTAACTTTTATTTCTTCTTTCGATTTTTATATTTGTTAAAATTAAACCCTTGCTTAACTGAAAATAAAGAATCAATAATGCAATTTCTGAACGGTGACCGGTGGGACATGCGACGTCAGGCGAGTTGGTAGAATATGCGGTTGTCCTCCTTCTATGGAAGCAGATTGGGTCCTTTTGGGAAAATTAGAACATAAAAAGTAAGAATCTCACTTTCTTTGTGTCAACTCAATTAAACTAATACGATTGGATGCCATTTAAAAACCAGCACGTCAAAGTATATATAATATCTGCTGCTACCGATTCAATTAAATTATGGTCAACTACACGGTTCCTTCTTTTTCTGAAACCCATGATTATATCCCTAATTTTTTAATTTTGTCCAACTCTTAAATTCTTTTGTCATTTTTCACAGTTAATTTATATCAAAAAGACAAAAGTACCCATCATTTGATAACACATATGATTAGATATTTTTAAACGGTAAGGCTAAATGGCGAAAATATTAAAATAATATTAAAAATATAACTTATATATACAATTATAAAAATAAAATACATATGAGTCTCAGTTTCAAGGATACATCACAATCACAATCAGAGAAGTGGAAAAAAAAAAAAAAATGGAAGTGAATACAATATAAGCTTTAATGATACATCGATAGCTATTCTAACATTGATTCTGTTGGCTTTATGTTGGTTTTCTTTCTCAGATTTACTTTCTTCATTCCTTTTTTTTTTTTTTTTTCCTGTCACAATTGAATTTGATTTTCCTGGTATAACTTAACCAATTTTCAGACTCCACTTCAAAAGGAAGTAAGCACCTGTTGAGGATCTAATATGAATTGTGCACAAAAAGTTCAAACCAGCAAAATAAAGACATTAGGTTGAGAGTAAATAATTACAAGCATTTAGGCATCAACACAGCATGATTAAAGATCTTGTCCAACAACTGCGACAAGCCATTAGGACCATTGCTAATGAACAACTGCAAAATTCAGTTTTAATCATTCCCGAATCCTGATACCATCCTTCTTGGTTTTAATCATTTCTAGTTTCGAAATCAACCGTGTCCTATATTGTTTCCAAGATATAGGATGAACACCACACTTAATCATCCCCTTGCTAACTTTAACATAGTTGGTTGTGTTGGAATCATAGTATTCAATAGCAAACTGGAATGAGGCCTGAGTGAAACGCTCACAGTTGAGAGTTATGTACAAAAGGAACACATGTTTTGAATCTAACTCCTTACTCATTAGCTTAATCTCTTGAAAATGAAAGCCATGGATGTTCCCTGATTCATCTTCCAATTTCGCAAGACATGTCATCCAACTTCTATGAGAAATAAGAAGTTGGGGATCAATAACAGCACAAAAACAGAAACCCAAAATAGCATCCTCCCTTTCCAGCTTGAATGAAAGATGACATTCACTTGTCCAATATCTCATCCTCGGCAGCACTTCCACCCAAGGGATATCTAATCTAAACTTCTGCTCCATGAAAATGAATTTGATAAATATTATGAAAATAAATAGTTCATCAAAGAGAAAATAGTTCATCGATTTTAATATGTCTACTGTTCCATTAATTGTAACATTAGAGAAAAGAAACATACCTTCTTGTTTAGACATCCTGACAGAGCAGTTTCCATAATTTTGAGACATACATCTTTCCCCAATTTGATGCAATTACGAAAATCAAGATATGCACCATGCTTCACATAAATATACTCTACAAATGCTTCTTCATCTTGATCTTTTAGGGAAAGGAAAGGATATGATATAAATTCTAAAGAGGCGCAATTGGATGCAACAAGAGACGTTAAGAATGGAAGCTCCGGTAAATTTCTTAGCTTCTTGCAATCACTCAAATCAAGTAGTTTCAACTCAGAAAGTTGTTTGATGCTTGTAGGTACGGTTTCAAAACTGTTTCCATCTAAATGTAACTCTTCCAATGAAAGTAATGACCCGATACTCTCTGGAATTTCTGATAGACCACACTTGCTCAGATGAAGTTGCCATAGGCAATTCAAACCGGACAAAGGAGGCAATTTCGTCAAGCCTTCACATCCCTTACAACATAAATATTGCAATTTGCTTAATTGATTGATAGAAGGTGGTAATGTTTTTATGCCACTTCTTTCTGCCTTAAGCCTACGCAGAGATTTTAAATCTCCAAAGTTATTTGGCAATTCCTCGAGTTTCAAACAATCTGTAACCTCAATCACTTCAAGAGATTTTAACTGACAAATGCTTTGTGGAAGACAAGACAATTTTGAGCATCTGATGAGAATAAGATGCTTGAGACTTTTTAACTGGCCAATGCAGCTGGGAAGATTTTCAAGCTCTTTACAGTCCGAGAAGTACAATTCAACAAGTTGAAAGCAATTTCCAATTAATGAAGGCTTTATTGCAGTTCCAGAAAAATATAAATATCTTATATTGCAAGGGATTTCTGGACATTCTTCAAGTTTTAAGCAACCTTCAAGATCAAGAGACTCAAGATTTTTTAACTGAATGCAGGTTGGCAAACTGCAAATGCTTACACAGCCCTTTAACTCTAGCCAAGCAAGATTCCTTGAATATTTAAGAGATGAAGGAATCTCAACTAAACTTTCACATCTTCTCAAATATAATTCCTCAAGATTTGGGGCTTCAAATGAGTCTGAAATTCTCATCAAGGACTTAGAGCCGCTGAGGTCCACAACTTTCAAATTTCCAAGAGGCTGTAGTAAAATAGCAAGAATATGAATGATTAAAATTTGATGTTTAATTTATATTTGTTGTAGAAAAGAAATAATAATTTTCACTCTCATCAAATCAATTTTATAAAATTTAACTCAATTAAATCCCATCAAATAGAAAAGTATTAAACTTCAGGAAATATAGCTAAAATTTGAAAAATGTACCTTATTATCTCCATCCCACAGTTGTTTGAGCTGGCTGTTAGGCAAGTGAAGTTCTACAAGATTATTGGGGCAAAATTTCAATGGCAAAGATTTCAAAGGGTAGAGATGCCAAGATAAATATCTTAGCTGTTCTGGAAGAAAATCAAGGCCACGGGGAAGGATATTTCTTTCTGGGCTGTAATGATCATACATATGGAGGAATCTAAGATTAGCCATCCTCATGAAAGCTGTGGAACTTATAGATTCAACCTCAGAAATGACAAACGAAATGCACTCAATCTTTTCAGTTCCCTGATAAACAGACAGCAAATGAGAAATGAATATCTATACAAATGTATCAAAAAGAAGGGGTAATTCAGCACAAAATATTAAAAATAAATGCAAATGGAATCATCTCTAAATCTAATTTTGTGGAGTGGAGAGTTCAAAATTAGTTGAGCTCAAATAAATAAAATATTTAACTATAGCTATCAGGAGAGTTACACCCTTGCAAAATCCAAATATAAAAAGATAACCACAAACAAAAAAAAAAAAAAAAGTAGCAAATTTTGCTCCTTACCGAATTTGTTTTGAATACATGAGAGATGTCCTTAGGATTCCACAATCTACTACGTCCTCCAGGTTGCTTGCTTTCACCATTGACAATCTCCTTTCCCATTTGTTGCAGTAAGTTATGCATAGATACTGTACAGTCTAAAATGTCTATGAGAGATTTATCAACAAGACTACTTATTCCACTCCTCGCAAAGAAACCAAAACTTTCTAGTAATTTTTCAACTTCACCTATATGTCTTCCTTGAAACAAACATGCAATATCAAGAAATATGCATTGCTCATCTCTATCTAACCTTTCATAACTTACTTTTAGAATATCTTGAATTCTCTTGTTCGGGATGCTTTTCAATTTGAGCAACTGGCTCTCCCAATATTTTGTATCCTTCCGAAAAAGATTAGAGCCCAAAACTTTTAGTGCTAATGGATTACCTTGAGCATAACTTATCACCCGCTGGGATAGCTCAACATATCCTTCTTTAGGTTCATTTTGATGGAAAGCGTGTAAGCTAAGAAGTTGAAGAGCTTCCTGATTACTTAATCCCTTAACCTGATAAATATGTTCTTCACGGCAAACATTTTGAAGTACTTGTCTATCTGTACTAGTTATAACGATTCTACTTCCCTTACGGTACAAACCACAGTTTCCAGCTAAAAGATCTAAATCGTTTGAATCATCAACGTCATCAAAAACAATAAGAACTTTCTTCCGTTGCAGTCTTCTCATAATCCAATCATCTAAAACTAAAAGTGGTGAGCCTATTTTCAAATATTCGTCTCCCAGTAGGGATTGGATGATTTTATTTCGTAAGACAATTGTTGTTTCCTTTTGTATCTGTTCCTTCACATTTGAAACAAAGCAGTGGGCATCAAATTTAGCCTTGATTTCGGTAAATACTATACCAGCAAGAGTTGTCTTTCCAATGCCAGCCATTCCCCAAATTCCTATTGTCCAATTTCTACCATTTACATCAATGTCCAATAACAATTTCACTTTCTCTGCGTGCCAATCGATTCCAACTAACTTGTCATGGTAACTAGCATTTGAAGGCATATGATTTAATATCTCTGAAACACGATTGACGATTCTCTGAACTAGCATTTGATCATTTCTGATCACAAATGAAAAATAAATAGTAAGATAAAACTTACATACTTTCTAAGCAAGTTTTTTCCTCTCAGATTTTGACACATTGAAGCTATTTTTCGGTATTTTTTTATTTTTTTTCTCATTGAAAATTTTTTTTGTTTGGCCATATGTATGTACCTTCTATTCTCATTTAATCTATTATTGATGAAGAGAAAACAAAAGGACATGTAAAAGCAAACAAGGGAAAATAATAACTTTACTTGATCTCGTTAGAAACAAAAGCACTTAAGTCGTTGCTGATTATCTTCAGAGCATGGCACCATCCACCCAGGTTGTGTGATCCATCGCTGTGATCTTGTAAAAGCCTAGCAAGTGCCTTTGCAAAAGTCCCTCTCAACTCTTGAACATCAGTTGGATCTACACGGTAAAAAACTGGTAAAACAATTTGTCCTGACTTTTCTCTGCATTCATTTATCACAACAAGTTCGTCCAAGCACCATGGAGAATCTGCATAGTTTTTGGAGAATAGGACGATTGAAATACATGATTCTTGAATTGTTTGCTTGAGGGCTGGTGTTATTTCAGTTCCTTTTTGAAGGTTTTCATCCTTGAAGGTATCGATTCCTTTTTCCTTCAAAGATTCAAAGAGAAAGGAGAGAAAGCCGTCGCGAATGTCCTTGCCTCTGAAATTAATAAAAACTTCATAGTTACTTAGCTCAGAAGGGGTTTGCTGGGAAGAGGTTGAGGAAGTAGAAGAAGCAGCATTGGCATTAATGATAAAAGAAGGGGTTCGCTGGGAAGAGGTTGAAGCAGAAGAAGAGAAAGAACAACCCATAATGGAGAATTCTAATGATACAAGAAGCCGTAGAAGGCGAGTTTTACAAAACGTAGAGGACTGTATATAAAGCTAAACCATTGAAAGTCATCATCACAGAAACTTCAAAGAAGATTTAAGAAAGTGAGTGAGTGGAAGTGGGAAAGACCGAAAGAGAAAGGTGAGGCGATGCGAGAGTAAAGCAAAGAGAGACATTTTAGTGCGTGTGAGCGGAGCTCCCCAAAACACTAACGTGCTGTGTGATTGGCGCTTGGCTTGATTTGTATAATTACAGTTCATTGCTCCACCTTGTAAAAGTTATTGGGAATATTTTAATAGGCGAAAAAGAAAATTATTGGGAATATTTTGTATTTATACATGGAAAGAGGAAGGAAAACGGGGAGGGGGAAGAAAGACACAGTATGAACACCGTCATTGCAATTTTTTTCCCTTTAAGAAACCCTAAAAACGCTTTTAATTTTCAGAAGTTGGAAAGATGATAAAGCAATGGGTCCAACAAACACTCCTTTTTCACCTTTAATGAAGAGAAATTTTTTTTTTAACGAAAAAGATATAAACTTTGACTAAATTGGACATATGCATGTGAGGATGTGCCTCTCCCTCGTCCCTTTCCCTATGTATACGTTCAATTGTTCCTTTCGCCATTTCTTTTCAACAAGGTTGACCTATCCTTACAATGTTATATTTACTACTTTGGCCCCACTGTATAGTAGTTAGATGCGATTCAAATTTTGTTTCTTTTTTATAATTATTCAAACAATAAAATTATTATAATAATAATAAAAATAATTCAAAATTATATATGAGAATAAAATTTCAATATATAAACAACAATAAATATAAATATTTTGGTGATAAGAAACAAATAAAAATATTAGAGAGCTTTGAAATATGAACAGCAAAGAATGCAGAGAGGAGTGTGGTGCTTCAAAGTGTTTCTTAGGTGGGTTTTTATAGACACGTCACCCACTTGTAGTGCGGAAAGGTTGCTGTAATCTGACTCTTTTTGTGTATTAAATTATACAATCTACCTTCCACGCCTATGGAATTAATATAATTGGATATAAAGTTTTATATTTAAATACACTAACTAAATAATTTATATTCAAATAAAAAAACTAATAACCAATCAAAATTAAAAAATTTTTAATTATATTTTAAATATAATTTTAATTAACCAATGAAATTAAAAATTCTTTAATTAAAATGAGAGTAAATTATCTTTAATAATATTTTTTATTAATCAATAAGTTTGTGGAGACGTTTTGTTAATATTAAAATTTAATTTCTAAAAAATTAGCATAATTATGATAATAGATATTATTATATAATTTTAAATTTTTTTTATTTTTTATAGGAATCTAATTTTTGAATATTTGGAGCGAGAAAATACTTCGTCATCTATGTGGAAAAATAAAAATACGTATAGATATTAAAATTTTAATTTATCGAGAAAGTACTAACTTAAAAATAAAAATTAACACTAATCACTTATAGTGTAATTAATCTTTCTACATTTAGTAAAATACGTAAAAAGTTACAAATTTCGATAATTTTTTTAATAAAAAAAATTTATAAATATACGGAATATCGATAATAATAAAAAAAAAGAGTAGTAGTTGCGAAACATTACATCAAAGGAAATTACAAAACATCAATAAAGAAAAATGATATAAACGAGCTTTGCAACCTATAAAGATGCAAATCTAGAAATTGAAAAAGACCCTTAATGACAAGAACTATCGTTGGGTGGGTTAGTGGAAATGAATTGATATCTTAACGGCTAAACTTTATTTTAAAATTTTATTTTATTTTTTAAAATGATTTATTGGATCTCTAATTCTATCGATTTAATAGACTTGAGATTCTTATTTTTGGTTAATTATATATTTAAATTCAATATTATAAAAGAAATATTTATAAAAATAATATTTTTAAATGTAAGATTATCTTTAAAAATTAATTTAATTTCATAAAAAAGTTAATCAAGCTATTATTTCAATCTATTAAACTTCATAATAAATAAATAAAGAAGTTAATCAGATGTGTGGTCAGTTTTCTCACTTACATGAAGAGTGAAAGATTCTGAATTTAAATTTTCTCGATCATAAATATTTTTATCAATTTGATGAGTTCAAGAGACAGTAACTTACGTGTTGAGCCTTTTAATGAATAATAAAAAAAAAAAAAAATAGGCTTTCTTTTTATAGGATGCTAATATAGCATCAAAGATCCAAAGAATAAGAGTTTTTTTTTTTAGGAATAAAGAATATGAGTTTTAATTGACTACAATTACCTTAATTTTAATTAATTAGTATTTTTATGACGTGCATTGCATGTTGATTGTGCTCGTTATTTGTTTATTATTCATTCTCGTTTAACTTTTTATTTATACAAATGTTTTTTTATTTTATGTTAACGTATTTATTTATATAGTTTTTGTGATATGTTAGTTGTTTTTATTTTATTTTTTAAGAAAAAATCAAATTGATTGATAAAAATCATCATGTAACTTTTATTATAAGTTTTATAATTAATTTACATGTTTTGTTAATAAATTTCACTATAATTTCTTATAATAAATAAATATACGTGAATAATAAAATAAGAAAGCAATTTAATAAATCAAATTAAATATTTATAAATAATAATAAATTTTTATTTTTATTTCTTTTAAATAATCAACATCATGGAAGCATTTGAAAAAATTATTAATAAAATTATACTCTTTAATAGAAATAGGGTTTCAATTATATAAGACAATATAACTAACTAAATTTGAAATGTTTAAAAATAATAAGTTTTTATTTTTTTTGGCTAAATTAGAATGCAATTTATAATTAAAGAAATTCAATTATATCCTTTTAAAATTAAATACATTTATTTGAAATAAATTCAAAAAATAAAGAAATTTTCAAATGCCTCATTTACATATATTATTTAAAATAATAATGTTAAAGCTAAATTATAAATATAATAAAAAAATTATTAAATTATTATTAATAATTTACATAATAATATAATAAAATATAATATAATTAGACACAATAAGATAATAATAATAATAACACTGAAAATTTAAAATTTTAAAATACTTAATTATCTATATGTATTTATCTATTAAAAAAAGTCAAAAAAAACATCCAATTAAATTATAGAAATATGAAAAATTTTTAATCGGTTAAACTAAAATTATTTTATAATATATTAAATTTTATTAAAATAATATTAATAATCCTATTAATTTTTTTTATTTCTATTTTTATATATAATATAAATTAATTACCAAAAAAATACTAATAAAATAAAACACAGAGGAGACAGAATAAATTATAATTGATGGAAAATGGTTCTAGCAGTATATAATAAATACGGCCATGGAAAAGAGACAATATATCAGTCAACTGAAAACAGAAAAGCCTCATTAAAAACTAGTGAATGGATAACATTCTTTCTTTCTTTTTTTTTTTTAAAAAAAAAAGAAAATAGGAAAGAAAGATATCCAAAACTTTGATCACATTTTATCCTCTAATAATAAATAAATAATATTCACAAGTGTAATGTCTCTGCGCGGCTGCGATTTGACCGGTGGTCCCTTTTCATTTTTTGTTTATTTTTTATATATAATTTTCAAATTTATTTATATATTTAATTTTGCTTGAATATTAAAATTTATTATTATTTATATTTTAAAATTTTATTATTAAATCTAGTTCTGAATTATTTTTATTATATTATTTAGCATCTTTTATTATTTTAATAATTATATAGAAAGAAGTGTAAATCTACTTTTTAAAATAATAAAAAAATTTGAACGTAATCAGATCAAATTTATAGGAAGATCATGGAGACGAATGGTGATCGTGAATAACTACTAAGCTGAGCACGTGATTGATTATGACATAAATATTATATTCTGTCAACTAAATCAGATAAATTAATATTTTATTTTTTTATTCTTTATATAAGAGGTTTATTATTAAAGTTTCTATAAAAAAATATATTAATCTGTATCTGAAATCTGCATACAGTTTTCAATTAATGAAATTTCTAGTTTGATTACTTTTAATCACGTAATTGCCTTTATTAGAAATTAGATTTAGAACTTCAAGTTTATTAAACTCAAATTTATTAAGCTTCGGATGTAGAGATTCAATCATGAGCCTATATTTTTATATTTTATTTTAATGAGATACATATAATTGTTATTAAAATATAAAAGTATACGATCATGATAAATTTTTCAGGGGTACGAGAATAATCACGGAAAGTATGAGATTAAATTTATGCATTATCCTTGTTGTTGGTGGTTTGCAAAAATACCGATTGAACAGAACTTAAAATCGAATCAATCCGTTTTGGTTCAGTGTTCAAGGAAGATTTGGTTCATCCATTTATTGAATTTGAACCAAATTTATCATTTGATTCAACTCGGTTGCACAAAATTTCATTGATTGGATTTAAAATTAAACCAAAACGGCAAAAAATGATCAAAATAGACCAAACCCAGTGGTTCGATCACAGTGAAAAAGTTTGATTTTTATTTTATGGCTCGGTTCCGTTCAGTTTAAACCGAACCGGGCGTTTGCTGACTCCTACTTATTACCATACTCAAATGCAAGTGCATGTGACCATTAGGATCCCAACAAACTCCAATCGTCTCATCAATGCCACCCCATTGTTGGTTTCTATTTTTCTTGGAAAATTTCATCTTCTGCGTCCTCATTAATTGCATTTTAGCCTTCAACTTTTTTTTCTGTATTAATTATTTGCTTTCTTATTTTTTCACAATAAAATATTAAATTCATAATAAAATAATTTTAGTATTTATAATTAAAAAATTTACATGAGTGTAATTTTTTAGTATGCTTTCAATGTATAAATAAATTTTTTTTTTTTGTGTCGTGTTTCCTATTACATTCTTTTTTTTATAGTACAATTTTAATTGTAATAGTTAAAATCTAATCATAAATGTCAGATAATATTCTTGACTTTTAATAACTTTTAATAATTTCTTTTAGCACATTTATTGAGCGTTATAAAATTCAAACTTCGTTCGGTTATGACGATACTCAGATGCATCTCTATTCGGGTCTTGATATCCCTCTCACTGCTTGGCTCTTGACTTAGTAAAAAATATCGTTCGGTAAATACTGAACAGATTCTTCGTTTATCACTATCAAATCATGTCGTGTAATACCCATACCGAATATAACAATTTTTTTAATTTCGGTATATAAATCCATCCATATATTTTATTTATATTTTAAAAACTGTTTTTTAAGTTGATAAACTTACAATGTTAGAATTGTTTGCTCAGAAAAAGAAATAGATAATCGTCATTTATTTATTTATTTTTGGTGATAAATCTCATTAATGTCATTATTTATTTATTTTGGTTGTTAGTATGACTTTCGCCCACATACATACCTCACTCTGCGGCTAAGAATTCTTTTGTGCTCAGTGAATAGAACAATTGGTCTGGGTATTACAAATTTACCATAATTAAAAGGAGAAATAATCTAATGCATTCTGGACCACCTTAATGTAGTAGACTACCTGATCTTCAGGTCTTGGTGGCTACGATTATGGGTTGGTCTTGTGTCCCATCTCATCCAAATAATTACCTGGCGTTTGATTCCGTAGCAGCTGATTTGTATTATTTTATAAAATTTATTAATGTAATTTTTGAATTATTAAATTTATATAATTAATTTGTTCATAATCATATAAAATAATAAATAACTATTATATATTACAATAAAAAGTTAATTAATATTTTTATTTATGTAGCATGCTAAAATAGAAAAATGTAAAAATTTACGAATTTGGTTGAAATACTCAGTTATATATATATATATATATATAATTTTAACAATTTTCTCAAAATGAGTAGAAACTTCAATTTTTTAATTTATAACGCTTTCACTATCCTTTTCTTTTCTGGTGATGCCATATTTATATAAAGGGGAAAAATTCCAAAAAAAATAAAAAAATAAAGAAAGAAAGAGCGAGCTCACCATAATAAAATTGAGCCATCCCACACTTTACTATCCCTCTCAAAAAAGGGATACAGTGAGATATTCCAGTATTCCACCCATCTCTCCTTTCCAAATTGCATACATTCCCTTGCGCTTTATCTCTCTGCTTCTCTCTCTATCTACAAAAAGACACATTCACCTTGTCTCTCTCTTTCTCTTTCTCTCCCTGTGAACACCCACAAAAGCTACAGTTCTACAGATTCTTTCTTCTCTTAATAATCACAGTTTGTTTCTTTCCCTTTTTAATTCAAATTTCACAGATTCTTTACTTTCCTTCAAATCTCTCCAATTCCATATTTTCCTTTCCTTTTCTCTCTTTTTTTTCTCTTAAGTCTCTCTTGATTACCTCAGATTCCTACCAAAATTCTTTTCTCATTCCCTCTAAAGTTCCTGCTTTTCAGAATCATTGTCAAAGTTCTTCCCTTTCTTCGGTTTTTAACGTGGGAGATATGAATTGAAGCTGAATTGTGATTGATTAGGAGGTTTTTCGAGCTGAATTTAGGGTTTTTGTTTGTTTTCATTGTATTTGATACCTTGGTAAATAACAGAAGGTGAAATGGAGAAGTACGAGCTGGTGAAAGATATAGGATCTGGGAATTTTGGAGTGGCTAGGCTCATGAGGAACAAGGAGACCAAAGAGCTTGTTGCTATGAAGTACATCGAGCGCGGGCATAAGGTTGGTTCTTTCATCTATATATAAATATAAATACGAATAAATATTGTGTGTGTATATATATAATATTTTTTTTTTGTTGACTGTAAGTGTGATGCATGGTAAAGAAAATGACTTTTCTTTTTCCGTTTGTTATTCTTTTTATATTTGTAATAAAATGGACGAGATTTTGTGATGGAAGAATGATAGTTGCTGAATTTTGATATATTTTCATTTCATGTTTTGATTTTAAATTCTTTTAGATTTTTTTTTCATGTGTTAAATTGTATTTATTTGTTGCATGGGTTCAGATTGATGAAAATGTGGCAAGGGAGATAATAAATCACAGATCGCTTCGCCACCCAAATATAATTCGTTTCAAGGAGGTTAGTTCTGAACATCGTTACACTTTTTAATCTCATTGTATGGCTTTTGAGTAATTTTTAATATATACAATTTTTTTTTTTTGAAGGGTGTTTGTCTCAAGAGATTGACTTTTGTTCCTTGATATAAAAGAGTTTTCTTTGGGTATTTGCAGGTGGTTTTGACACCGACACATCTCGCTATCGTCATGGAGTACGCTGCAGGAGGGGAGCTGTTTGAGCGAATCTGCAATGCTGGAAGATTCAGTGAGGATGAGGTTTTGCTTTTTTCTTTGTTTTTGCTTTTTCATGGCTTCAATGTTTCAGGATTTGGGGTTTCTCTAATTACATTGAGTTCTGTATTAATTGGAATGAAGTTTCAGTGAAATTTGCGTTTATTTTTAGTGCTTGCTAAAGTTGCTTTTTAATTCATTTCAGGCTAGATACTTTTTCCAACAACTTATTTCAGGAGTCAGCTACTGCCATTCGCTGGTAAATCAAATGTAGTATATATAAGATAGCATTTGTGCTATTGGATTGCTAGAAAATCTGTTATTTTTATTTATTTATTTATTTAATGATTGCAGCAAATTTGTCATAGAGATTTGAAGCTAGAAAATACCTTACTGGATGGCAGTCCAGCACCGCGTCTGAAAATCTGTGATTTTGGCTATTCTAAGGTTTCATTGAAAGAATCAAATTGGTGCCTCCTGTCTCTTGTGGGTTATTTGCGGAATTTTTGATTTTGTGATAATCATTGCTTGTGCAGTCATCCTTGCTGCATTCAAGACCCAAATCCACAGTTGGCACTCCGGCTTATATTGCCCCAGAGGTTCTTTCTAGGAGAGAATATGATGGCAAGGTAACTGATATTGTTTATATGGTTGATAGGTACACATATTGCACTGACAGAAGCTCATCACTAAGGGATATGATTTAGTTACCGTTTTGCTTAAAAAGAATGTCAATAAGAAGCTAAGATCATTAAATGAAAATCTCGAATCTATCTCCAGATTATTCCATTGTGTTCAGCAATGAGTGTTAAAAGTTTTGGTTTATTCAATATTACAGTAGATGAATTGAAACTTGTAATAGAAATTAGAAGATATCAGGCAATGATATCCTTTAAGTGTGATATTACATTATTTTGATTGTTGAGTAAGAAGTTGTGAAAAGATAGTTACATAATGTAGGAGATAGTGCACCAACCTTATGTGATCATTAGTCGTGAAGAATTAGCATCTGTTTGAATAAATGTTTCCCTATGTGACATGGGATACTCCCAGAGATTGTATAAAAGTTGAATCTTTATTATTTTCTTTCTTTCAACTACAAGATGAATTTGCATGTTGCTTAATTTTTTTTGTTCAGGTAGTTGGGTTTGTAGGATGGATGGTCATTCTCTCTTATAGTCATGTTTAAAAACTTTCAACTGAACATGGATGGTTTTAACTTTCCAAAATTCCATTCCTCCGTTTGTCAGCAAGCTTTATATTACAAACTGCATCCGCCATAATCAATTGGAACTCTGGCTTCTGTGTGATTGTTTATGGCTTCCTTTCAGCGATACATGATTGCATGTGAAACTCTTGGGAAAGGCAAGCAGTTGTACTCTTTTCTTCTCTGGGAAACCACTTAGACTTTGATCTTTTAATCTGCATAGTCGCTAGTATGCTAAACAGAGAGCGTGAATGAATTTTTGTCATTCGTAAGCTTGGTTTAATATTCACTCTGATTTTTCAGATGGCAGATGTATGGTCCTGTGGAGTGACTCTGTATGTTATGCTGGTAGGAGCATACCCATTTGAAGATCAAGAGGACCCAAAGAATTTCAGGAAGACAATCAATGTACTTTATTCTCTTTATAGAAGAAGATTCAGAAATATTTATATTTTCAGTGTTTATAATTTGCATGTTGTTCTGCAGAGAATAATGGCTGTCCAATACAAGATCCCTGATTATGTTCACATATCTCAAGATTGCAGACATCTCCTTTCTCGCATATTTGTTGCCAACCCATCCAGGGTATGTATTAATGAATTTGCCTAAGAAAGCAATCGACTTATAGTATGAAGATGGCATCATGTGTTTTACATTGGCAATATTGTCCTGTAATCAAGTGTTGTCAGTTCATTGGTCCTTGGTTAGATGCCAAAGTAATTTGTCCGCGGCTATGATTCTTTCTGTGATCGCATTCTAATTTGAGGGTAAAAAACATTGGAGGAATGACTTGCCCTTTTCCATATTTTATCTCATGGTTGTTATTGTTGGTATTAACTTTTCCCTGTTTTTTTTTTTATTAGTTTCCAAGTTTTTTCTTTGTTCTTGTCTCTCTCTCTCTCTCTGGTTCTGTGAATTGAAGGCAAATTATTTATTTGCTTCTATGATTTTTTTTGGCTTATGCAATTGCCCTTCACCATGCCTGCTGCTAAGAGACAGTGGCATAATATCACAAGTTATTGGTCCAAGCATGAAAGGGGATGAACGCACCTGGTTCTGGCTCTGCCCTGTTCCAAGATAGGTGAAAAGATAGAGAAATTATACTTGGTTCCCGCATTCTCGTCTGGAAAATCTAGTCTGGATACTTCGTGTTGTAGGTCTCCTCACTCTTGAGTTCACTCTCTTTTACTCAAAACACTATGAGCACCATGCCTTCTTATCCTCCTAACCATTCCAGAAGGAATAAAGCCTCAGCAACCAAAACCTAAGACTACCAAAGCATGTTGCCATAAACACATCACTGGGTCTTGAAAGCCTAGAGGTGAATGCTTTTACTTGCACAGAGCAAGTAGACAAACCAGAAAAGAAATGTGTCAAACCAAGACTGATATTATGGCTATAAGATAGACGGACAGAGACAACATACAAAGTTTTACTGTTTGGTTGGTCTAGTAAATGTTATTAACCTTATCAAATTTGTAAACCAAACAGTTATTAAAAACTAAACCAAATTGAAATGCGTAATAAATTTATTTGGCCTGTTCCCCTCACAATTTAGCAGATAGCCATCAAGTTGATTTTCTTTTATTTTGATTTTCCATGAGGAAGAATGTTTTTTCCTATTGTTGGTTTTAGTTTGCACCTTTTGGTAGAATCACGAGTGAGGCTTATTGGATTTTAATAATGGAAATGCAGTTTTTCCCCTTTCCCACAAACAAAAAATGGAAACTGAAAATCTTTAGACTGATTGAATTTACTCTTTCAGGTTGGACTGATCCATTTTACATCTGGAAACTGGATCCTGATTTTTGATGAAATCTATATTGAATATTGGCTCATATGTGTACTTCATACTATGCATTTGTTTCCTGCAATTAAGCAAATCTGGATCTCTGTCACTATATGGGGATTGATCTGTTGATCTGTTAATGGTGTGCATGTTTGCAACTTGCTGTTACACCTGATGCATGCAGCCGCTAAATATTTATGCTGACATGATGATATGACTATTTTTCCTGTGAAGAATCTCTGTTGCATTTTTCCCTTGTATTAGTTAATTTGGTGGAGGTCTAATTTGATCATCTCATCATAGTGAATTTTCCAACTTGTAGTCCGATATTGGTCATCAAGCACAAAGTATCATCTAATAGAAATTTTTTACTAGAGTTACTAGAATTATAATCATAAGTATACAGGTGCTGTTTGTTTCACAATGTGTTTTAAAGTGGTGTTCACATCAGCATTGACTCCTTTGTGGATGGGTACATGCTATTTATCTGACATTTTCTGATTCATAAGAGCATTCTGTTTTTTCTTTAACCTTGAACTTTCTTATGATGACTGGTCTAATAGGATATTAGAATTCTAAACTATACTACATTGTACAGAGGATCACAATCAAAGAAATCAGGAGCCATCAATGGTTTTTGAAGAACTTGCCAAGGGAACTGACAGAGGCAGCTCAAGCCATGTACTACAGGAAAGAAAATCCTGGCTTTTCCTTGCAAACTGATCAAGAAATCATGAAGATTGTGGAAGAGGCCAAAAGTCCTCCTCCAGTATCTCGATCTATTGGAGGCTTTGGTTGGGGAGGAGAACAAGATGGTGATGGGAAAGAAGATGACACGGAGGCTGAAGAAGAAGAAGAAGAAGAGGAAGATGAGTATGAGAAACGAGTTAAGGAAGCACAGGCAAGTGGAGAATTTCATGTCAGTTAAGAATTAACCGTCCCTTTTTTCAGGTACCGGTGATCTAAAAGTTTTGGCTTGGAGGATATCTATAGGATGCTATTGTGCTTGTATAAAACTTTGTACTTAGGACGTGGTCTTGAATAAATGTATGTAAATTATAGCATATTGGGCAGAGGGGTGTGATTTCGACTTAAAAATGAGAATTTAGTGTCTTTTTTATTGGGAGATTGGAAATGTGAAGATTTGAAAAGATGCCTATGAGAGTCTGTCATGCTTTATCATTTCATTTGTTTCTGAGGTTTCAGATAGTTTCATAATTGACTTGATAGACTATTGTGTACATTGTATGGAGTTTTTGTCAGTTGGAGGACCATAGCAATAATATATAATATTACTATAATTTTGTTAGTCTTGTCTCTAATGGTGGGATTTGAATCTTTAAAGTATCAACAGTTCAATTTGGTAAGCAGGATATTAAATATTGTTTTAACAATATTTGTGTGAAATACCTTAAAACTATAGTATATTTTATTAATGTTTTTGTATCAATTTATTGACTTAGGGGTAAAGGAAACAATGAGATAAAAATCTTTCACAACTATACATTCATATGCAATGCTGGGATGAATTTAGTTTCTGCTAGGCATATTTATGTAACGAAAAAATTAATTTATACCAATACCTCATTTTATGAATTGAGATTTATATTCCAAAATTTTTGTAATTTGATTCTCTAAGATATGATCCAAATGTTCTATCAATGTAAATTTTATGGTTTTATTGGTTCAATACAACTATGTAAAGAAAAGAAAAATCATGACTGTAATGCTTGGTTAGATAGATATATTTTGGATGAGGAATTTCATTAATTTTTTGGATTTCACCAAAATCTCTCATTTAGTTGATATTATTTCTGTTTCACCTTTAAGAAAATAGATTGTTTCAAAATACTTGTAGTTTCAAGAAATAATAAATTTTTTTTTTTTTATCAATGTTTATCCTTTGTCTATGATCAATAATTACTATTTCAATTTAATAGTTTTCTTAAAAAATTAAATTTAATAAAGAATAATATAATTAATTTATCTAATAATTTATTATAATTTAGATAAATTTAACGAATTTTTTTATAAGAAGTGTGATTTTTTAAACGTGACAAGTAATATGAAATAGATATGAATGTTATTTATCTTTTAAAAATGATTTTGAATTTATTTATAGAGTTCATGGAATTTAACTTTGTTTGGATTGTGTAATCTAAAATGTATAAAATTTATGGAATTGAAAATGCAGGGTTTAATTTATCTATTTGATATAAATTTCAATTTTTTCAAATAAATAAAACATTTTAAGGATTTCTCAATGTTACAATTGCTAACCATCGTGTATAAGAGTTTCAAACAATAGAATAAATAATGAGGATAAGATTTTTCACTAAAAACAAGGATAAAATAATACTAATTTTGGCATATAGAGGTTGGATTACGTGTAAAAGAACCCATACACCAAACTGTTTTCCCCAACATAGATAAACCCATTGTTTTTGTTGAGCTGATGCGCTCTACTGATTGTGTGCAAAGAACACAAACATTCGCAAGGATGCATAATTTTCAGGAGAACGAGAATTTTTATATAAAAACAAAGGGAAAGCTTGCTTCGATCCCCATTGTTTCTTCTTCATTGGCATAAAAAAGAAGCTATTTGTCCATGATTACACCACTATTAGGCCTCTTAACAGACTCCAAAGTTGTTTGAATTGTAGATAGATAATCTCTCAATCATTCAGAAAAAAATCCGAAACAATCAAATAACCGAACTCTAAAATTCTTTTCCCATTCTTTATCAACTTGATCAGACGCATTCGTCATTGCAATTGGGGTTTATATGCTAACAGTGCTACTAAAACAGATAGCTAGAATGAAATGAACATTACCAGAGAATTTACTGAAAGAAAACTACTGGTATATGCGTCATTTTACCTTGGATGTTGCCTCTTTCAGTATAGCATGCATATTCCTGGTCGCATCCGCAACATTTTCCTTGTCAAATAGAGCTGAAACGACTGCAACACCTTCCAAATTTGATACACTGGTTTCCATCACAGCACCTGCATTTGAAGCATTGATGCCACCGATGGCGACCACTGGTAACTTAGAAGCCAAACAAACAGCTTTTAACCCTTCCAAACCAACTGTGATATTGTTTGCCTTTGTATTTGTTGGATATACGCCACCACAACCAATGTAGTCAGCACCATCAATCCATGCTTGTTGAGCTTGCTCGGGTGTTTTGCATGATACACCAATTATCTTTTCAGGACCAAGAAGAGTGCGGGCGACATGAGCAGGCATGTCAGACTGACCAACATGCACCCCATCGGCATTACATGCAAGGGCTACATCAACTCTGTCATTTATCAATAGAGGCACTCCATGGGAATGACAAATTTCAACACATGCCTTTGCTGTTTCCAAAAAATTCCTTGTCTCTGCATCCTTCTCCCTGAGAAGTAAATTCCCAATTTAACAAAATTATATTTTTGTATATAAATGGTTTAACGGGGACAGTTACTCCATATAGTTGAAGATGCAAATTGAAAACTATATTTATAGACACATTGAACCTCTTTAAGGCAATAATAAAGAGTGCATGAAAGAAACACACTTCTATTAAACTGTGTTGTTAATCAAATAGACAGAAAAATAGTTTAGACATGTTTGCCTGGATCATGTAAATTAATGAAAAGAAAATCATGAGAGGAAAAGACAGAAATCTTCAATCAATGAAAACAAAGTTTCCTACCATCATGCACCTGGTAGAAAAGGAAATTTCAAGAACATAGAAGTAACAAGTACTAGGAAAATTATTTTCAGTTTGCTTTTTACAAGTTTATTTTGAAAAGGCAAAAAACAAGTCTTCTGAAAAAACAAATAATCAGCAGTCAAACCTTATTTGAACAATGGTTGCACCTCCTCCTATTGCAGCTTTAATGGCATCCACCATAGATCTCCCCCACTTTTTATTCATTTGAGAATCCGTAACAGCATATAAAAATAAGTCACTTGGATTGAATGCCCCATGTCTACAATTGTGAATACCATTATTAAGCTTTAAAAGGTGGTCAAAGGGGCCTTGACGCCCATTTCCAATGAAAATGTCTTTGCTGTATTCCAGGGCAGTCTCAACATATCGTTTAGCTATCTGCCCAAATTCAAGAAACAAAATGACTAGGGTCCTCATCTACCAGTTAAAGGAAGGGCTGAAATATATAAATGAAAAGAAAATGAGAGAGGGAGAGTCGGAAATAGGGAATGGAGATCTGATAGATAGCAAGCACACCACAACAGCTAGCAAAGGATGTTAGGTATCATCATAACTCCCTCCCCCAATCCCCTCATTTGTCACTCTCAGGCAGAAGAAAGAAAACAGTTGCCTTTTAACATGCACAAACTAGAACATTTTTCTCAACTCAAGATCCCACAGGGGTTTAACAACCGTCTTAATCACACATGAAACAATGGGCTTCTTGTTGTTAACAATTATGTGAATTCTTGATTGCTCGAATTATTTCCATAAAGCAAATTTAGATTGCTCACAAAGTCAAAACTTGGTGCTAAAAGAAATTGAAATACTACCAATACTATATTTTGTATTCCATTCTTGACTTTATGAATCAAGTACTTCAGATACTTTCAATGTATTCATGAATCGCAAAATATACAAATTTTGCTGGGAAATGAAAACAGAAACACTATATAACTATTGATTACCGTAACAGCTGGGAGCATTGGGGAACCTTTTGCCAGCTCAGCTGCTATGCATGATGCCAAAGTGCAACCAGTACCATGGGTGTTGCGAGTTTTTATGCGAGATGCACGCAGTTCATGGTAGTCTTTGCCTGCAAAGCAAGCCATTCATTGAGTGTAAGGGCAAACATTAACACTTCATGTGTACAGTGCACATCAAATGAAGGAAACAGGAACATCGTAGTTGCTCAAGAATTCTGTAAAACTTATGTTTACCATCAAAGAAAATGTCAACCGCATCCAAAGAGTCAGGAAGGTCACCACCTTTGACAAGTACATTTCTGAATGACAACAAAGAAATAGAAAAATACATAATAATTTCACAACTAGCTAATTGAAATTCCAAAAATTAAAAGCAAATTCCACTAACCGAGGACCTATAGCATGCAAAAGTTTTGCAGCAGAGCGCATATCAGCAACTGTTTTAAGTGGTGTGCCACCAAGTAAAGCAGATGCTTCTTTTATATTTGGAGTTATGATGTCAGCCATGGGAAGAAGCTCCTCTCTGCATTCACGAGCCAGATTTAGAGATTCTGTGAGTTTTCCAATATTACAAATGCACAAACAAAAGCTCCAACTAAAGATGAAGAAAAACAAAATGGCATTCTGATACATAAAACACATCAATTAGTTTCAGCATATTACAGCCCTTTTCGGCAAGTTATCTCATCAAGGATCAAAATGTCAACCACTCCAATTTCTTATCTATGTCAGACTTTAGTTGTTTTACAAAGAGTTTGGTGGCCAAAAACATGGACAGATGAGATTCAAGAAGCATGTACAACAGATAGAGATACAGGTCAGTAAAATCCCAAGCAATAAAAATGCATGGATCAGGGGCAAGTTAGCTAAATGAGTTTTCTTAGAAGCACATAAATAAATTGACAGAACCATGGTTACTAATTTAAAATAAACAAGTTTTTAACTTACTGAAAACTAGAAAGAATGGAAGGACCAGCTAGCACATCTCCACTTGTAGATACCATGACAGGATCAACCACCAAAGCTGCCTTTAATTATCTAATTAAGTCGACCCAAAAGCCACTAGAATATGTAATGACACAATGAAGCAATTAATTTTCATTTCTGCATACCTCGAACAGGAAACTCCCTCAAACTCTGACGAAGAATATTGACTATGCCAATAGAAGGCAGCATGCCTGTTTTCACCTAACATAATTTCATAATCAGATTGCCGTTAAAAGTCACATTTGAAATATATAATTGGGAAGGAACGGAAAAAAAAAAAAAAAAAAAAAAAAAAGAAAAAGAGTCAGCATGATGGAACATGTTAAGGGGTAACCGAACAGAAAGTTAGTATTCAAAAGAGTTGTCCCCGTCAACCCCACCCCCAAGTTTCAAGTTTCAGGAATGTTCATGGTCTACTATAACTGACATTGCCACATGAGAAACCTAGACAAGTTCAAAATAGTACCCATAATAACCTTTAAATTAAACTTACTACATCAACTTGCATATCAGATAGCACTGATTTCAACTGTTCGGCAACAAAATCCTCAGGCACAATGTTTACACCCTAACAACCAAAAAAGGAAAAAGTACAAAACAGATCAAGAAACAAATGTAATGAAAATTACAAACAGCAACTTGACAAAGTCACCAAATTACTTCCAATATATTGTTTTTTTTCTGTTCCATTTACTAAATCTCAAAAATACTAAAGCCAAATAATTTCTGCACTGAATCCCATTGAACAAAAGTACAAAAACTAAAATTTATAACTTCTCTTTTCTCAAATTTCTCAGTTGCCAAGCAGAATCTAATTCTCATTGACCAAACAAAAACACGATTAAAGTGAGACCTGAACTCCAACAGTGTTCTGTGCAGTAACAGCAGTTATAACAGTGGAACAAAAAACTCCACGAGCGGCACAGGTCTTAAGATCAGCTTGAATTCCAGCACCAGCACCAGAATCAGAGCCGGCAACAGTCAACACGTGTGGTATTTTAGCTGTGGAGGCATCGTTTGATGCTGGAACACCATTTTCTTGCATTGCCATGATCGTTTGACTTGGATAATCTTTCAAATTTGAGAATCTTGAACTCAAAACAATATGTTTTCGATGCAGTGGCAAAAAATTCTGAGAAAAGTTAACCGTTCAAAAACAGAATATATGCAAAATAACTAAAATCGGAAAACGTCTCAACTTCAGTTGATACACTCAAATAAATTGACGCTATAAACGCAGGTGTTTGTTAGCTGAGAAAGAGCAGGAAATGAAAGAAGAAAATCAAATTCCGGATTTGAATTTAGAAATATTGTTCATATAGAGCATACTAAAGAATCAAACAACTACAATATGGTAGCTAAGAAACGACATCAAACAGTAAGATACTACTATAAATTGATTTATGTTCAACAGAAAAAGAAAAAACTAGAAATCCAATTTTCTATTGGTACGTGGAATTCCATTTTCTCGCCTTTTCTTATTAACCAAACACCTTTTCTTTCAAAATGTGTTTCAAAAATGTTAATAGATGCTGTGGATAGTTAGTTACCTTATTCAAGATGGAAGAAGAACTTGGGAAGACTCCACAATAGGCCATTCGAGAGAGATACGCTCAAGCCTTCATAATCATATCCGTCTCACGGTTTTGCTGTCAATCGGTGCTGGGTCGGATTGAGTCCGACCCTCACTTCAAGATCTGGCCCAATAAAGTGGCCCTCTCATGTATACGATGCTCAACGGGCCAGAGCTAGATACAAGCCTAAACTCTGAACTGAGACTGGAATACTAAAATTCAAACATTTTCATAAGTCTTTAGACTGGATTGTCACAAGGAGTTCATGTATCGGATTTGACTCATTCCCCTTAACTAGGGTTTAATTGAGCTGAGTCAGCTCGTGATGAGCTGTTGGAGTTCAGGTAAAAGGAAATTTTAAAAAGCTCAGCACCGATTGATTTCGAGTCCCCTTATTACCAAATGAGTCAAACTTGATTCTAATGATAATTAATCTATTTTTCTTTTTTTATAAATTTTTAAATTTTTTTTATTTTTCTATATTATAATTGAATGATTTAAATATTTTAATTAATAATTTATTATAAATTATCTATATTAAATTACTAAATTTTATTTATATATAACTATAATTATCTAGCTATTCTTAAAATACATTATAGTTATTAGCTTAAGTGAACAAGATTACTGTTTTTGTACATATAGTTAATTTATTTTTAATTGTATGCTTTGCTTTTTTTTTTTTTTGTTAGTTTATTAAATGTTGAATTTTTTTTCTTTCTTTTATATATGGCATCAATTAGTGTATTTCACACATTTTTTTTTATATTTACAATCTAATTATTTTTTCGTGGGTAAACATCAATCATCACACTCCTTATCGGACTCAATATTTTTTAGAATAATGTATTTTCAATAAGGGCTTTTTGCATTCATCATCGTTCCTAATCGGTAATGATATCTAATCGAAATTGTATATAATTGAAGTTATACGTTTAAAATTGTTCCACATGATTTTGAAGTTGTGATTTTTTTTCTTTTTAAAATCTCAATATGTATCATTATTTGAATATCAATTTGCCTTTATTAATTTATGTTAGTATTAACTTTTTTTATTTTTCAATATAACTTCAAGTAGAAAAAAGGATTGTATATGTACTAGGTTGATATTAATGTAAACTTTCGCATTTACAATATTATTTTTTTGATTGTAGTGATGTTAAACAATTTAATTTTATTGATGTATAAACCTGACCTTATGAATTTTGCTGAATTTTTCAAATCGTTAAATAAAGGGATAATTAAATGCAAAATATGGTCGAAAAAATTTGTTTTATATATATATATATATATATATATATATAGATAGATTTTATATTTTTTAAAAGAAACTATTAAGCAAGACTCTTAAATTAGTTATTCACTTTCAAACTTTTTATATATATATATATATATATATGACTATATTTATTGGTTCGCACTTAATTTAAATTTTTAGAGTTTATATTCTAATTAAAAGATATTTTTTTGTTAATTTATTAGTAAATGCAATTTATAAATTATAATCTATATACATTAATAGAATAATTTTTTTAAAAATAATAATAGAGCAACCCGCGCAATGTGCGGACCTTCACCTAATTTTAAAAGAATTTTTGAATTGCTTATTTATTTATTTTAAATTTATTTCAATATTGAATTTAAAATTTTTTAAATTGAACTCCACCATCAAAATAAACTCAAGCCAAGCCTTACACTTATTTGATAATTAGAGTTAATACGAATACTTTCTATTTAATAATTATATTAAATATTTAATATAAATATATTATTAAAAGTTAATAGGCAACACAAATATGATATGCATATTTTATTTAACTAAACGAATCATATATAAACCGTATATGTATAAAGTTATAAATGTTATAATTTGCATGGTTTACATATATTATACAAAGAAATTTCCTTTTTATATTTATTAAATTTATTATGAATTGATATTATAAGATTGATTCATTTAATACGTCCAAAATAAAAAAATATGACGTTGATAATAGTATTTATATAATTTTATTAAGAAAATACTACACAATAAATATGTTATAAATAGAATTATAATCGAGTTTAACTAATCTATCTATCTATTTATATTTAATTATATTAAATATTTATATTATATTTTTTGATTACATCAAAATAATAATTTTATAAATTTTCTTATTTTTTATTTTAAATAATAAAAAAATATATTTTTAATATACATGAATTTAAATATTTAAACATGTAACTATAATGAAATGAACGTTATCTCATTGTAATAAGATTAAATTATCCTTAATAATATTTTTTTATTAATTAAAATATATAGGGACATTTTAAAAATTTAATATTTTTAATTCATACTTTTATATATATTATAGATATAAAAATTATATTTCTAATCATAATAGAATTAAAAATTTACTGATTAAAGTATGACTAAATTATCTTTAATGTAAATAAAATATCAATAAAATTAAAAATTATTTCATTGCAATAAGATTAAATTATTTTTAATAATATTTTTTATCAATTAAAATATATAAAGACATTTTGAAAATCAAATGGTTTTGTTCATATTTTTATATATATTATATATTTAATAATTATTTTATTATATAATTTTATTATTTTTAAATAATATTATAAAATATTATTTTATCTTTTAACGTTATTTTACCATACAGCGGATGCTAACATTAGTCACATCTACAATAACAAACTAAAATATTACCAGATATATTTAATTAAAAAGTATAAAAAGTGTTTTTCATTCTCGTAAGAAAAAGTGAAGTATCCCGCCATTGCACTTCCCGGTTTGTTTTTTGAAGAGCGCGCTTTCGCTCCTTCTCAGCGTCTCTTCCCGACTCGGGTCCTCATCCCTCTATCCCTCTGTCTCAAGTCCAAAGTTCTCACATTGTTCGCCTCCGATTAACAAAACCAGCTTAGTTCGATTTTTCCTTATTGGAGTTTTCTGTCTATCAAACCCTAAAACATTCATACTGGAAGGTCAGATTCTGTTAGATCAACGCATTGCTAACGAGTACGTGCAAACATTATTTTGTTGAATTTCAGTCATTCTTCGAGTTATTTCTGAGATTTGCTCTTACGCATCTTATTTTCTACCATTACATTTCCTATTGAGCCTTTTTAGATTTTTTTTAATGTTTAAAATTTGAAGTTGAGATAAGGGCTTGTTTGAATGTCCTATTGAATTAAAATTCTTCGTTTCAGGTTTTCAGATATTGCTGTTTCCGAATCATTCCTCGTTGTGCAAAAACGATTTAAAATTTCATTTTGTTGTTAATATGCATTTGTAGCAAAGTTCGTCAAGTGAACGACAAAGTAACTATATTCATCTACCTTTTGTTTATGTCATAAGAAAAGTTTGATTGTTTGCTATTGTTCTTGTTTTAAGTTGGATAGCCTGAATTCAGTTCGTGCCTTGTCACTTGTGAATTAGCAAGAATGATTTGAATAAGTTGAGAATGATCTGACCGTCAACATCAGTTGAAATTGTGCAGAGATAGAACCATTCAAGGACTTGATTGCGGATGTTGGCATGGCCCGATTTCTGAAATGAAACGTATATTTGTTACTAACTTGTTATATGTATTAAACGGGTGCATATAGAACAATGAAGTCAGATGAATTTCAGTTCTGTTTTCTTAGAATTATCTTTTATTGCAATTTCTGGATTGCAAGAATTGTTCTGTCTGATTAGAGTTACGTAAAGTTGAAATCATGCTCAATGCTTTAGCATAGCTGAAGACCATATGACTCTTGAACCCAAAAACTGGGACTGAATGACTACTTAACCTAGGAAATGTAACGGGATGTACATGTCATGATAAAAATTTTAGGATCTTTTGGTTTACCTTGGCAATGCAATGAGAACAGAAATGGATGTTAAATCCAAAGAATGCTATTCCAACTTCCAAGTATAGCTTTTAAATAAGGAAATAGAATCTTTTGGTTATCTTAAGAACTATATTTGATAACAGGTATTCTTTCAATATAAAGTAAAGTTATTCAAAATTTCAAATATAGAAATAGCAAAAAAAATTTTGAAGTTCTTTTCATCTTGAACCAAACAAAAATTGGATTCCTATTTCAAGAATTGCATTCCATAACCAATTCTTAGAGCGAACCAAATGTTATATTTGTGTTTAGTTTGGTTTGACATTTTAAGAATTATACTTCTTGATTTATTGCATATATTATCTTGTTCTCTGTTAAACTTTTCCTCTCTCTGACTAAATCACATAACTTTCGAAGAATAGTGTTATGAGTTGCATGCCTGGTAGCTTATTGCATATGCTGAATGCATTTGTTACAGAATAGTTATATGAATATTTATATATGCTATGCAATTGGGATTAGTAAATAGTAGAGCCACAAGTTTCTGAACACTGATGTAATGGATGGAAAATATCTTCAATTTTCAAGCAAGTTAGAACTTAGCCACTTACCCTGAAAATCGGTCTTAGGTAAAGCTTTTGTTTCCAGTAACTTTGTTTCTTTAGTTCCTGGGATATTGTTTGTTGTTCAATGTCCCCTTTGACTTTGTATTTGTGATTTGCATATAGGCCTTTTCTATTGATGGATGTGTTGCCTAAGTTAAGCAAAGCCTCCTGAAAATTTTTGTTATGTAACCCAAAGGGATATGCATTCAAACCACATAAATGATGTTTGTGTGGTTTATTGTCTGCATTATTTGCTGTTCTAAGTTTTGGACAACACTGACTTTATATTTTATAACCTTAAGCAGGTTTTTGTTTTTTGTGTAATGATGTGGTTGCTCAGTGTCGAGAGAATTACGAGAAGTAGGCGAGTAACTGATGACTAACGAAAGTCGAATGAGGAAAAAGTAGTTTTCTTGTATTCACTTATCTTAATCGGTTCCATTATTTTAGTCTTTCTCTCATCTATCTCAATTGGTTTCATTTATGGTTTAAATGCAGTCTAAGCAATTCAAGTGAAAGTTACAAATGTGCTGAGAAGCTCCCTAAAATTAATTGGTCCCAACATGTCAATGCACATGATAATTTTTCATCTCAGAAGAAGTTTCTGAGTTCAAATTTCCTTTTCTCGCTAGAAAGCCAGAAACGTCATATTGAAGGTTCCATGGCTACGAGGTAAATTATTTTTGGAGACTTTCATTTTTCTTTAAGTTTTATGGAGTCTGATTTCAAATGCATTTATGTGCATCTCCATTTTCTAGTTGTTATAGAATCTGTTCTCTTGTTGTGTGCTTATATGTACTGAATATTTTAAATTTGGAGGATATGTCATATGCCATTTTGTGATCTGGGAATCTTTATTGTGTCTAAAATGGGCTGAATTTCTACAGTATAAGCATCTCGCTTGAAAACTGTAGGCCAGTTGCAATTTTTGATGACTGTAGTTCCATCTTCTATAGATAAGGAGACCTTTCACTTTGCAATCACATCACTAACAGTTTTTACTGATTTTGTTACAATCCTTTCTCATTCAGTTAATTTTTTGGTACTAGTCTTTTTGAGCATGGAATTATTGAAGTTAGGCTTTCTGGTTTTGGTTTCTGGGTTTCCAGTACTATAAAATTTACACCTTAAGTGTCCCTTTTAAGCAATATCTTAGTTCATAAATTGGGAGCCAATGGTACGAAAAAATTTGGAACTTGGATCAATCTTCAGAAATCCTGAGATCATTTTCATTTACGCTCTTCTTCTTCAATCCATCAATTCTCCTAAGATATTCTCTGTGCCATTCAGGTTATCCTGCTGTCAGATTCAGGGTTTTCAACGATTGCAGAGTCCACAAATTGAAAAGGTAAAAATGTGTGGTTCTTCTACTTTTGGCACCAAATGAGGATTTAATGTCTGCCATTGTGATTGGTATTTTAAATAATTTAATTTGAGCTTTCCTTTAGTAGTTTCTGTTCGATTCCAATTTACTTGGTGGAATTGCAAGTGTCCCATACCTTGGA
Organism: Jatropha podagrica; assembly: GCA_947857235.1. Classification (NCBI taxonomy): domain Eukaryota; kingdom Viridiplantae; phylum Streptophyta; class Magnoliopsida; order Malpighiales; family Euphorbiaceae; genus Jatropha; species Jatropha podagrica. The sequence goes on along the minus strand of CANUEP010213704.1, from coordinate 127,541 downwards.
AAAAAAAAAAAAAACAAGGGAAAAAAAATGTAAAGCAAATGCTGCACTGGCCCCTTTAATCTGTAACTATGGCATGCCCATCTTAACCTTTCATTAAAATTTTATGCTACTTCTGTTGAGGCTTCCCATATGATATAGTTGAGGGTTGGAATTTGTGTTGTTGGTTGTGTGTTGCCGAGATTACATATGCCTTCTCATTCCCATCCTTTTAGCTAACTTTTGTATTTATATGATATCATGATACAATGTTATTTCACTCGGAGTGGAAACATTCTCCAATTTTATGTACTCAGTATTTCATGTTTTAACTTGCATATTCCACGCATCAAAATATGAGGTTTTCTTATAGGAAAATCCTTTCATGTGGAAAACTTTTGGCAGGCTTGGCATACTCTTTCCAGTCTTCGGATTTCTTGCAGGAGCTACTTACAACCTGGCAAAACTGGTCCCTCTAAGGATGCACAAGATGACCTAAAAAGCTCATCTAACAATTGCAAGTATTCTGAACAAACCCTTGTACATCAAAACTTTAGCGAATCAAGAGTGAAGAATAATGAATCTGCAAGGTACATGGGTAATTCTTTCCGACAAGACAATGCTAGAGCTGCCGAAGCTAGAAACAATCTAGGGCAGCCAACTGCGATTAAGGCATCGGGGGCTAACAACACTCAGTCTAGAGATTTTGCTGGTTCATTCAACAATCATAATATACATTCTAATCAAAATAGGGAGTCTGCAGAAGCTTCAGCGGATTTTATTGATGATGATGATCTACTTGGGGTAATAAATGCTGGTATTTCCTTGTGGTTTTATTAAAATTGAGAGTGCTAAAATGATTGCAATTCAACCTTGGCATGGTTTCTCTTGGTTGGAACTCTAAAGTCTGAATTAACTTAATACAATTAACAGGATATTTTCATCTATAATGACAAATCTGGTTATGGAAACAGTTTTTATCAGGTTCGCCAGATAAAATACTAATATTAAGAGATCAAATTGTTATTGTATTTTGTATTGTTTTATTCATGCAAATTCTAGTTGTAACTGTTCAAGCTTTTTACTGAATTTAGACAAATGTTTTGACACTATTTTCTTTTACTAATTAACACTGTGATTGGATTCCATGGTTTGTCCATTTTAAGTCATAACTTTTGGTCCGGGTTTTATCAGTGCTGATTTCCCTTCATTCTTCTCATTATTGATATTAATTTGGTTTCAGAATATCGATGTGGACCAAATAGTTATTGAGCATTACCAGTCTACATGCACACCTCAACCATCAATTTCCAAATTTCCACCCATAACTCCCACTTTAGATAAAAACAATTTTGCAAGATCACAGGAGACTCTGTTGCCACCTGAATTGTGCCAAAACTGCAATCATGGAGTTAAGGTGTTGTATTTGTACTATTTTCTGTTATTCATCCTTTTTTTTTACAATGTTTGAACACTTGTAATTCCATAAATTGATACAGCTAGGACTTTGCCCAGAAGCTACAAATCATTTACAAGAAATGAAGGACATGCTAATTGCTGTGTCAAATGAACTGCTTGACAATACTAATCTGACTCCGTCGCAGATAGAGAAGCTTCGCCAAGATAGGTTGCACCCCTTACCGTTTCCTCCCTCATTAATGCTTATTTCATTGGTGTGTTATTTGTAAATCTGGATCTATGCTGAAGCAACGAAGAAGTGCAAAACCATTTTTGGACACAAAGAAGGGAAGGAAATAGTTTGGTGAAAAGAGTTCAGAAAACGTGGATTGGATAAACTGGATAGCATTTGCACTTTTGCTTCCATTTTTTTTGCCCCCTATTATTGGTTTTCTTATACATGTCTGTTTTTGTGTTCATCATTAGGTTACAACTGAACAAGCAAATTCCACAGCTTGAGACATATTTGCGTGATGATGAAAGGAAAAAATCACATTTTTCTGCTTCCACAATGACTGGGAATTTCCAATATGAAACACCAAAGTCTGCTGCTTGCAGAATAGATCCTATAAGACTTGATGCACATGTTCATCTCCGAAGTGAACCTGCTGGTCGTGAAAATTGGAATCCACCATCAGTTTCATTCCCTTCTGTAGATAGGCTTGGTTTTTCATCTGGACCTATAGAGAGGGAACCTTATGTTCCAAGGTTCATTGAAGTTAATTATATTGAAGGTTCAAATGACCCAAAGTGGAGCAGTAAAAATTTTCCTTGGACAAAAAAGCTGGAGGTGCTCATCTACACTGGATTATAGTCGGTTTTTATTTTTCATTACCTGTCCTGATTGAGGTTTGCTTGATGCACTATTTAGGCCTATAACAAGAAGGTGTTTGGAAATCACTCATTTCGGCCTAATCAAAGGGAGGTGATTAATGCCACAATGAGTGGATTTGATGTTTTTGTTTTAATGCCAACTGGAGGTGGAAAGAGCTTGACGTATCAGGTAAAACAGCCTGTCATAATGTCATTGCACATTTCTTATTTAAACACCATATTAGTTTCAGAGTCTATCAATTGTTTGGATGTTTCAATTTGCTTAGTTTGTTTGCCATCATTTTAAAATTTTCTGGGTCTAAAGAAACATTTCACTAATGTTTGATGCTACAAAGTCAGCTTCTTCTTACTAGCAATCCAGCCTTCATTGATATTGGGAAATTATCTCTCTTTTGATTCTTACCATGAACCTTAATACTTATTCTATTATCATGCAGCTGCCTGCTCTAATTTGTCCAGGAGTAACCTTGGTAATTTCGCCACTTGTTTCACTTATCCAAGATCAAATAATGCATCTCTTGCAGGTATTGTTATTGAGCTGTTCAATCCTTTCTCTGTCCTGGTTGCTACTGCTTGCTCATGTAGAACTACTCATTAATTTTGTTGGTTTGTGGTTTAGGTGAATATATCTGCTACTTACTTAAGTGCCAATATGGAGTGGACTGAACAACAGGAGATCTTAAGGGAACTCTGTTCTGATAATTGTAAATACAAGTTGTTATACGTTACACCAGAAAAAGTTGCCAAGTAAGTGTTTAAGCAAATTTCATGAATTTCACATACCTTCTTTATTCATTGACTTGTATTCAAAATTTTATAGCCATGCAATATGCCAAGTAGGTTCATGAATGGAATTTCACTGGGGTGCTGCTGCTGCTGTCTTGTTTTCATTTTAACAAGATTCTAACTAACAATGAATGCTATTTTTTGAAATAGTTGTCATACCAAATAGATCTGCATCATTTAGGAAGGTTGGTGCTAACCTTACATCAATCAATTATTTTATGATGCTTTTTTGCTGTTTGGAATCTATATCTACATACTGATTTTGCATATTCCTGGTCAGCAGTTGGATTTCCCCTTTATCATCCCCTTTTGTAGACCTTACAAAATTTTTTTTCTCCTTATTGTTCCTCTTTCTCTTTGAAGGTTCCTCCAAAATCATCTTTTTTAACTCCTTGTTTTTCTTTATGGCTGGCTTTGGGCCTCCCCTATACCAACCAACAAATTGTTTTAATATCCCTGGCTGGGAGATTTTTAATGGGGCCAAACGTCCTTTGGGTTATATGGCTGTTTCTTTCATTTAATAGTTTGGTGTTTATGCCATACTTAGAGTTCCAAATTTGCCTCCATATTATTGCTTTATATTTGAGCTAGGTTAGCTTAAAACTAAATAGGACACTTTATTTGCAGTAAGCTTATGAGTTGGATGATTAAACCATAGAATAACTATTTATTATATATATGTTGTTAATGTATTTTGTTTTGCGCTAAACTTTCTCAAAAATGAACTGAAACTTTCCTCAATTGTAACTCAGTTATGTAGATTTCAAGCTTATTACCTTTTATAGTCAATATAATATTTCTAAAATAGTTTTCTTTCATAGTTTTTGTGAATAAATTTTTGAAACAATTTTTTAGTTGTATATTTTGAAATGATACTGATGTTAACATAAAAAATTGAAAAAAGAAAATTAACATAACTATTTCAAAATATGAAAATGCAGTGTAAAAATTACGATGAGCACTATAAGTAATATTCTTTTGGTTAGCATTTTGTAAAATAGAAAAAAACATTGCTGCTTAATGTGAAATATACAAGAAATATAGTTACAACTTACAAGCAATGGCTTTGTTTTGTATGCACGTGTACTTATGCCCCAATGTCACAAGACCCTGGTCCCTTGTAATTTAAATAATAAATTATTGATTTAGGGTAATTTTTAAAATTTTTTCTTTTATATTCTTGTGGTCCAACTGAATTCTGTTTTCTGATTGCAGAAGCGATGTTCTTTTGCGCCATTTGGAAAACTTAAATGCTCGTGGCTTGCTTGCTAGGATCGTTATCGATGAAGCTCATTGTGTGAGTCAGTGGGGACATGATTTTAGACCGGATTACAAGGTTGTTGCTTTTAAATCCCTTTCCACTTTGTAACCCAGTGTAGGGGAGAACCTTCTAATGATCAGGTAATCTGTGTAATAAACAGGAACTTGGTATCTTGAAAAAGAAATTTGAGAAAACTCCTGTGTTAGCCTTAACAGCTACTGCAACTGCAAGTGTAAAGGAAGATGTTGTCCAAGCTCTTGGTCTAGTTGACTGCATTATTTTCCGACAAAGTTTTAATCGCCCAAATTTATGGTAAGTGGTAAATAAATATGCATTGGCAATATTTTTAAAATCCAAACTTATTACGAACACTGCAGGTATTCTGTGATCCCCAAGACAAAGAAGTGCTTAGATGACATTGACAAGTTTATTAAAGAAAATCATTTTGATGAATGTGGAATTATTTATTGTCTTTCAAGAATGGACTGTGAAAAGGTTGCTGAAAAACTTCAGGTTTGTATTCTGTCTTGATATCTTATTCTCATGGTTATAGTTTCATTTCAAACATATATCTGATCTGTATAAAATTTTTTGGATGTGTTAATATCTTGATATCTTTTTACTGTTATGGTCCGTGTCATGGTAGAAAGGTAACCAGTAACCAGTTTTATGTTGGCTGTTAATTTGCCCGATATGTGCAAGGAAAAGGAATATTCTCATTCTCATATAATTTAGATAATTGGGTTTTTCTTATACATTTTTTTGTTATATAGAAGTCTTTTTCCCCTACTCAGAATGTGCAGGGTTCTGTCACTGTCATTATCATTACAGCTATAACATTAAATGATAACCCATTCGTGTTATTTTAGCTTTCGTTTGCTCAAGAATGTGCCTTATTGAACAGGAATGTGGACATAAAGCAGCATTTTACCATGGTAATATGGATGCTGCACAAAGAGCCTTTGTCCAGAAGCAGTGGAGCAAAGATGAAATCAATATTATTTGTGCCACAGTGGCATTTGGAATGGGTATCATTTATTCTTATTTACTCTTTATCTTGATCAACTAAAAGAACCTTGTAGTAATATAAGAATATAACAGGTATCAATAAACCAGATGTCCGCTTTGTAATTCATCATTCTCTTCCAAAATCTATCGAAGGTTACCATCAGGTAGAATATATTCTTTATTTTTGAAACTTGTTGGTACACCATGTTGATCCAAGTGTCAATTTAACATTAAAGTGTAATAGGATCTGTTTTATGATGTACAACTTAGAAAAGTGCAATACAATTATCTTTTGGGTTTTATAACTGTGTTGGCACGACGGATTCTTGCCATGTATTGCAGGAATGTGGCCGTGCTGGTCGAGATGGTCAGCGCTCATCTTGTGTGTTGTATTACAGTTATAGTGACTATGTAAGTTAATAGGGTAAACTAAGTCTGTAATGTTACAGTTATAGTAATGATGCATCCTTACATGCCTCCTTTTCAGTTTCTGATCCATATTTTTCTACATTTTCTCTTCTTTGCCAGATACGAGTCAAGCATATGATTATCCAAGGACAGATGGAGCAAAGTCCCTGGACTCCTGGATATAATCGTACTAACATGACAAAGTCAGAGAGGGTCCTTGAGAAAAATACCGAAAATCTTCTGCGAATGGTACCTTGATACAAGCCTTTTGATGTTGTGCTTAGTATCACTATAATTGTCCTTACCCTAATGGAGTCTCTCAAACACGACTTCTTAAATGGTTTCAGGTCAGTTATTGTGAAAATGATGTTGATTGTCGACGTCTACTTCAACTGTTACATTTTGGAGAAAAATTTGATTCTGGAAACTGCAAAAAAACATGTGATAATTGTTCCACGACCAAAACTTTAGTGGAGAAGGATGTCACTGAGAATGCAAAGCAATTGGTTTGAAAACATTTCAGCCCCTTAACAAATATTTTCTGCCTTGGCCTGCCTTATATAAAATTTGTTGTCATTATTGTAATGTGTTACATCCTTGGCATATTTGTCCAGTAACATATTTACCGTGTCTTGCTTAGGTTGAACTGGTGAAGTTGACAGGCCAGCAGTTTTCATCATCTCATATTTTAGAGGTCTACAGGGGCTCCTTAAATCAATATGTATGTCTGAACAACAAAGACTACACACACACTCTTATATTCATTACTTGTTATATCTTGAATAATTGCCTGTTTTTTCTTCCCAAACTAGGTCAAGAGATACAGACATGAAAATTTGAACCAGCATGGAGCTGGAAAACACCTTGCCAAGGGTGAAGCTTCCCGAATATTGCGTCATCTTGTTACTGAGGATTTTCTTGTGGAGGATGTTAAGAAAAGTGATATTTATGGATCTGTTTCATCAATATTGAAGGTACTTCTAATTTTTTTAATTTTTTCTACTGCTGCAGTTCCTTGCAACTGAGAAGCAACTCTATATTCAATGTATTTTTTTATGTGCGAGAAAAAAAGAAATCTTTGTCACATGATGGTTGTTTTAGGTGAATGAATCCAAGGCTTACAGCCTATGCTCCGGTCGGCAGACTATCATACTAAGGTTTGTCTTTTATATCATGCTTTAACTTGTGAGCACATCTGCTTTAATACGAATTTGGCATCTGAAATAGCAAGTGCTATATATAATGAGCGTGTCTACTTTGGGTTGACTTGGCACGTTCATACATTTGTTATAAATCATCTTTATGCTTGCATTTTCATACATTACAATAAATGCTTGTAGCAAATATGTTATATCATGATTATATGTGGCGATTAGCTATTCTTCTCAAAGATTCGTGTAAATGCCAAGCCTAGATGAAGTAGAACCATCTCCTGCTCCAGTTCATTTGGTTTCTTGTCAGGATTAAATCTATAACTCTTGATTGGCCAGTTATCTACCCATTTAGGATACAGATGTCACCGAGACAAATTAGACAAGCATGCTACCGGAGTTGGTCTTAGATTGGTTCATTAGATGCCTAACTCTGGAATTAATATCTTTCCATGTAATAAAATTTAGTATTTATGGGCAGCTGTCAGTCTTCCTTCGTATAAAAATGTAAAGATCTAAGCATCTTCACTAATAACTGTAGCTTTATGCGTATCTTTTTCAAATCCTTGGATTTGTGATCCTGTGTATTTGTTTCATTAGGCGAGACATTCTTTTTGCTTACCTGATATACACAACTATGACATTCTCACTGACAGCTCAAGTCCTTTGCAGATTCCCTTCAGCTGTAAAACCATCAAAACAGAGCAAATTTAGTATGACCCCTGCAAAAGGCTTGCTGGTATCTGGGAAGCAAAGTCCCCCACGTGTTGATACTCCTGCACAACCTCAATCCGAAGGCGATTTTGCTCCTGCACAACCTCAACCTGAAGGGGACTTGGTATTTTTGAATTGATTTATTAATTTTCCATTTTAGCAACCCTCTCCTCTGAATCTGCTCATATTCTTTATGTATTGTGCTACAGAATCTATCTGCCAAACTATATTCTGCTTTGAGGATGCTCCGAACTATCCTTGTTAAAGAAGCTGGGGAGGGGGTTATGGCGTACCACATATTTGGGTGAGCTCTTGACTGTTTGCTGTTCTTATCTTTGTTGCATACAAATATAAATTTCTTTTAAACTGGTTTTTGAAAAATGGATGTGAAGGGTAGATCCTTTAAAATTTACCTGTTATTCAGGCTTTAAATTTCCGTGTCATGCCCTTTTAAGTTTTTCGTTCATTTTTTCTAGAAGAATTTTATGACTCGTCACTGTATGTCCTGAGAATTTCTCATTTTCCTTCATTTAGAAATGCCACACTGCAGCACCTAAGCAAAAGAATTCCTAGAACAAAAGAAGAACTGCTCGAGATAAATGGCATTGGAAAGTAAGTTCTAAAGTTATGTATGATTTAGGTTATGTATTGAATTCTTAAGAGGTCTAATGCATATTTTGGCCTCAACCAGAGTCAAGGTAAGCAGGTACGGAGATCGTTTGCTAGAAACAATTGAATCTACTATCAAAGAATACTATAAGACAGAAAGGAATAGCAGCAGTAGCAATGACAGTAATGATTCAATGAAGAGGAGAAGAAACGAAAATGCCAATCCAAATGGAATTGTGGAAGACGATGATGACTTCACCAAAAGCACTGGTCGGTCAAAAAGAAAGGCAGCAAAATTCCAGAACAAAGATCCGGAGGTTCATAATTCCAGTGGGACAGATTACACCAATTGCCTGGATGATGACCTAGACATTGAGGATTTGTGTTATGATCAGGACATTAATGGCTTAGAAAGTGAGGCTGAAAAGAATAGTACAGGAAGAGTCTTACCCTCATGGTCAACACCAGGAAACAAGGTAAAAACTTCTAACCTGTTTCAATAGCATGCTATGAAGAGTTCAATTGTAATATTCTGGCCTAAAACTAATTTTATTCTGTATCTTCAATAAAGAAAATGCAACCAAATCCTAAGGTTCATTATTTACGGTTTTATATCTCAGTTGATTGCAAGTGCAATTTTGTTTTGAAACATTAAATGTTGATTATGGCTTTGTTTAACATTAGCTTTTTAAGTAAATTTTTAAGTTTTGATCGGTCAAAATGGTAAAAGTTGTTCTCTCCATTTCATTTTGTTTGTTACATGATAGTAACTAATTTCATCCAATCATGAATTACATAATCTTCTAAAAAAAAAAATAAAAAAATCATGAACTGTATAAAATTAATTATTTCATGAGAAGTATTAAAGGTAAAAAAAGTTATATTCAAAAATGAATTAATTTAAGAAAGTAATAAAATTGTGTTGACAGATTACAATCAAAATAATTACCTTCATGATCAAGAAAATAAATTGCAAAAAAAAAAAAAAAACTAATAAAGCTGCAAAATATACATATGGATTATAATAGAGAGATCATCAAGAGATAGAATTCCATACCCTGTGAACATTAATACAATTGAGAGCCGGAGTTTAGCCAATTGATAACTTTAAAGAAACCAACCCTGCAAAAAAAAAAAAAAAAAAAATGAAAATCAACATATATATATATATATATATATATTGGATAATTGAAATTAAGGAAAAAGAATGTTTCTAATTTTATATTAAATACTACCTATTTTAAAGAATTTTCTTTTTCAGCCAATCAAATTGTGCAGCAAATCAAATTATATTCCTATTTCTAAGTAGAATAAAAATTGAATTTAAGTAAAAGATCAATATGCAAATCAAATTAAAAATTTTCAAATTAAGTAAATTTATATTTTATTTTTTTACCTAATCAAAATCGTTAACATCATTAAAAATATTTTTAATTAAATTATATCCCTTAAATTAGTAGAATAGGAATTTGATTTAAATAAAAAAACCGATACAGTCAATAAAAAATATACAAAATAATAATTCTTCTTATTTTATTTTTTAACCAATTAAAATAGAGGATAAGTTATTATTTTTAAATTTAAGACGGATTATTAAGTTTTATTTTTAATTAAAATACTATTTATTATTAAGAAACAATTTATGATTATAAATTTATTGTTCAATAAAATAGTTATATAATCTAAAGCAAAAGTTAAAAATAATTATTTAGAAGCCACACTTTTGAGAATAAAGGAAATAAGGAATAATACCCATTCGACGGTTACGGAGGGTACGGGAGCAATGATGGGCCAAAGGTCTCCTTTATCTTTTAAACACCGACGTTCCATAATCGGACATTCCACAATATGTAGGTGTTCGAGTGTGGCCGGAAGACCCTCCTCCGGCAAAGACTTTAATTCAGAGCATTCCCAAATACGCAGCTCCCGAAGAGATGTCAGGCTATGGATGCCTCTAGATATGGATCGCAGATTCCTGAATTGCTCGATTTTGACAGAGGTCAATGAAGAGGGCAGCAGGCCATCATTATCAGGAAAGGAAACAATCATATCTGTACTTGGATTTGGACCTTCGATTCTTAATTCTCTAAGAGAGTCGAGTCTGTGGAGTCCCCATTCTGATATTGGTTGTGTCCAATTATTGCAACTTACGACTGAGAGGTGAGTTAGGCTGCGAGGCAAACCTCCTTCTGGAAAGGACACCAGAGCTTCACAAAAATATATATCCAACCATCGAAGGGAGGTGAGGTTTTGAATCTGATTGGGCAGTGACTTCAACTTGTTGCATTTTTCAATACTTAAACCGGCAAGAGTAGGGATAGGCAATCCGCTTACTGGAAATGACTCTAGAAGAGAACAGTCAACTATGTACAATGCCTGAAGAGACTTGAGGTTTTGCATCTGATTAGGAAGATACCTCAATTCTTCACACCGCCAAATCATTAAAGTTTCAAGTGTAGGCATGGATAATCCCCTTTCAGGGAATTCAGAGAGGCGGCTTATTTTTAAATTTGTGAGACGAGGTAGCCCATTGTAAAGTGAGTCTAATACCTGTGATGTACAACTCAGAAGCGTAAGATTCTTCAGTGAACTAGGAAACCCTCCATGTGGAGAAGAAGGATATCCATTAATATGCAGCACCTCAAGACCGTTGGGCAAACCTTTGTCTGGAAAAGACACAAGTTCACTACACCAATGGAGTTCCAAAACTCTGAGAGATATCAAGCAGGGCAATCCATTTGGTAGCTTCTTGAAGTTATCACAGTCCTTTATTCTTACAACTTTAAGATTGCAAGGAAGAAGACCTTCCTCTCCCTCTACTAACGAGACAAGTTGACTACAACTAATAATCTCTAATGTCTCAAGACAGAAGAGATTGTCTAAATTAGTTCCATCTCGCCATAAGTATGCCAGTTCATGGCAATAGTTGATGTATAAATTTTTGAGTGCCACCAATGCGTGTATAAATGGTTCGGGTAAACTTACAAGGCCCGATATACTCCCAATATTTAAGGAAGTGAGGTAGCTCATATTTGACATATTTCTTACGAGGCTCAATGTATGCACAATTTTCAAGGGGGGGAGGCAGATGATATTTGACGCATTACTTCCATTTATCACTGGAACTCGTCTGCTATTATCATCATTAATAGAAAACCGAGCGAGAGATGGAAGCACTTTTGGCAAATCAACTACCTGTGGACAATGGAAAAGATCTAGACTTTTAAGTGAAGGAAGGTAGTTAGGCAACTTTTCAACCAACTTTGGGCAATTTGAAATCTGTAGCGTATGCAGCTTAGGGAATTGCTTTGTATCTGCTGCTTCATTGAGGCCCTCAGACCAAGACCACCGCTCCCACTCAAACATATCTATTATGCATAGAGTCTCCAAACAAGCAAAACATGAACTATCCTCATAAAACTCAACACCCACCTCTTTCAATCCATCCATTCGTTGAATGCTTAACTCTTTAAGAGATGGCAATCGTCCAAGTGGTGGTAATGATGTGACTTTATGACAATTGCAGAGCTCGAGTTGTACCATACTAGTAAATATAGGATTCCCTATCCACAATGGGAATTCCAATCCACCAAATGATTGAATTGAAAGGCTTGATATGTTTTGATGAGGCTGTAGTGCATTCAGAACTTGAAATTCATCATTTACATTCCTTGGACCATTGACTTCATCATCAATCCATTCTAACTCCAATTCCTTGAGGCCTTCCTTTTGCTTTAAATTTGCATATTCTGCATCTGGAATATCCGCCACATTTTGCAGACCAGAAATGCAAAGTTGCCCGTGTAAAGGAGAAGCTTTCATCAACTTGTTTATCCCAAGTCCAGCACCTTTACCTACAAGGAACTTCGAAAATTTACAAAGATTTTTTAAGCTGCCAAATTGTAATGGCATCTCTTTCAAATTATCCGTACCTCTAATATCAAGGCACAACAGATTTATTAGATTATGTATGCCTTTAGGCAATTCCACTAGTTTCTTGCACCCACGCAATAGCAATATTTGCAAGTTGATGAGCTTACACAATGATTCAGGTAACTTGGAAATTCGGGTGTGAGATAAGTTCAAGTAGCGCAGATGCTTTAAGACACCAATAGAACTTGGCAACTCCGCTACCTGATAGCCACTTAATGATAATGTCCTTAAGCATTTTAATTTTGGCATCAAATCTTGCAGTACCTTTCTACTTAAGAAATTGAGGCCCCAAAAATACTCGTTTGGAGGAATAGGTAATGCTAATAAAGTTCGCAATCTCCTCGTTTTGTCAAAAATTTCAAACCTTTGTGCGATATCATAATGATTACGGGAAAATGAAGAATGGCGAGCCTTTGCACATGACTTTGCGTCCTCCAATTTATCACCCAATTGAAAACATGTTTCTCCACTGACAGATCGTGCTAAATCATTTATTAGGTCATGCATTACATACAGTGATTTATTACTGCCAGAAGTCTGAAAAAACGACCTGGATAATAAGTCACAGAAATATCGATCACCCAATTCTTCCATTTCCATCTTCCCCTTCCCTTGATGCAGAAAACCCTCTGCCATCCATAATAGGACCAAATGTTTACTGTCAAATTCATAATCTTTTGGAAATATTGCACAATAACCAAAACAGAGCTTTAGATGTGAAGGAAGGTGAAAATAGCTCAACCTCAGTGCTGGAAGAACATTGCATTTGTCATCTACTAGATCCCAAATCTCACTCTTTAACACATTCCGCCACTCAATAGTATTCGACTTACCCCGCAACAGACCCCCAAGGGCCTTAGCTGCCAAGGGGAGTCCTTTACATCTTTTAACCATTTCTTTTCCCATTTCTTCCAAATCCAAGTGTTGCTCAAAATTTTTCGCTCCCAATGCATGCTGAGCAAATACAGACAAGCAATCGTTGAAGGATAACTCCTCAAGAGCATAAGCATCAACAGTTCCCATTATCCTTGCCACTTCCCTGCTACGACTTGTCACAATAAGTGTACTTCCAGGTGCCCCAAATACAAAAGGAGCGCGAAAACAAGTCCATTTTTCATAGTCCTCTGTCCAAACATCATCTAAAATTATCAGAAACTTCTTTCCAGACAACTTCTCCTTCAGCTCCTCCTGAACTGAACTGAAATCTTTAGCATCACCACCACCCACCTTCTTGAGAATTGTTTCCGATACCCTATAAGTATCAAAATCTTCACCAATGGAAACCCAAGCTTTGAAATCAAATTGCAACATACCATCATTATAGATAAGTTGAGCAAGAGTCGTCTTTCCAACACCTCCCATCCCAACTATGGGAATAACAGAGAGGTTTGCATTACTTGCTTCAGCTTTCAGCAAATCAAGTACAGCCAATTTATCTTTCTCCCTCCCGCAAACCTCTTCTGCGGGCAACAAAGGGGAAGTGGCTCGCCATACTTTCAATTGACGAGTCCTGTCTCCACCGGAGTAGTCCGCCAACCGCAACTTGTCTTTTTCTTCTATAATCTCATCAAATCTAGCAGTAATACTCCTTATTTTGGAAACCATATCAGCGTTGAACTTGAAAGTACTTGGATTGAGCCCAACACAACAAGTGGGGATAAGTTTCCGTATCTTGCTTGTACTAGGCGCAGGTTCAACATCCTCCAACTTCCTTCGCAGAACTTCAGTGTTGAACTCATCAAGAACGTCGTCGACATCATAAGCCAAGTCTCTAAGATCGTCGACCCATTGTTTAATTACCGGATCAGCCATCTGTTTTTCCTCAGCATAGTCAAGAACTGCATAAATTTTCTTCAGCAGCTTCTTCCACTTGTCGAGTTCATCCAAGACTTGCCCTTCCCTTGCATAATTGAGCAAGTCAAGCGAGGTCAACTTCTCAAGTAGCAGCTGAAATGAAGGAGAGAGAAGAGCTCCACCAATAGCAGTAGCGATCTCCATAGCAAAGAAATTGAATTTGTTAATGAAATTTTATGGATTGAACTGAAACAGCAAAGCAACAAAGTCCGGTAAGAGGAAAAGAAATCTGTTGAAAAATAAATGCTCTCTTCTCTATTTCTCTTTGGTACAGCACAGTAGTTGGAGGAAAAAACAAAGGAAACATAATAATTGATGACTGTTTTGTAGGCCCCACAATGAAGAAAAATAAAAATGAAAGATTTAATTATTCAGACTTAAATTCAGAAAATAAGTTATTTTAAATATTTTTTAACGCTAAAATAAAGCAACCGAACCGACAATTCCTCCCGTCAAAGTTGACCGCTAAACTTTCTCTCTACCTTTGCTTTACCAACGCGGATTTCAATTCCTTCGAGGGTAGGCAAGCTCTTCTATATAAACTTGCTACCTTCCTCTCCTCCACTCATCTCTATCTGACAAACTCTCTTCTCGATAGTCTTTTGACAAGCTCGTCTTTTCGATTTTCCAATATGCAGATCTTTGTAAAAACTCTCACCGGCAAGACCATAACTCTCGAGGTTGAGAGCTCTGATACTATCGATAATGTCAAGGCCAAGATCCAAGACAAGGAAGGAATTCCACCCGACCAACAGAGATTGATCTTTGCTGGAAAGCAGCTCGAAGATGGACGCACGTTGGCCGACTACAACATCCAGAAGGAGTCTACTCTCCATCTCGTCCTCCGTCTCCGCGGCGGTATGCAAATCTTTGTTAAAACCCTCACCGGCAAGACTATAACTCTCGAGGTCGAGAGCTCTGACACAATCGACAACGTTAAGGCTAAGATTCAGGATAAGGAAGGTATTCCTCCTGACCAGCAAAGGCTGATTTTTGCCGGTAAGCAGCTTGAGGATGGCCGCACCCTCGCGGATTACAATATACAAAAGGAATCTACTCTTCATCTTGTTCTTCGGTTGAGAGGAGGCATGCAGATTTTTGTGAAGACTCTCACCGGCAAGACCATAACTTTGGAGGTGGAAAGCTCAGATACAATTGATAATGTAAAAGCCAAAATTCAAGACAAGGAAGGTATTCCACCTGACCAGCAGCGGTTGATCTTCGCCGGAAAGCAGCTGGACGATGGCCGGACTCTTGCCGATTATAACATCCAGAAAGAATCCACTCTGCATCTGGTTCTCCGGCTTCGCGGTGGAATGCAGATTTTTGTTAAGACATTGACCGGAAAGACCATCACTTTAGAGGTGGAGAGTTCTGATACAATTGATAATGTCAAGGCTAAAATTCAGGACAAGGAAGGAATTCCACCTGATCAGCAGAGGCTTATTTTTGCTGGGAAGCAATTGGAGGATGGCCGTACACTTGCAGATTATAATATCCAGAAAGAATCAACTCTCCCACCTTGTGCTCCGCCTCCGCGGAGGCGGCGGTTATTGTTAAGCTGTCAAGTCTGTTACTTTTCTAGTTAATGTTCAATTTCTATTTGGAACTTTTTACTTTGTTAATCTATTTCGTGCTTAATTATCAATAATATAAATCTCTGCCTTTAATAATATGTTCGTCCTTTTGACCAACTTAAACTTTTACTTTTTTAAAAAAAGTTCTTTATAATTTTCTTCCTTCTATACTTTCTTCATTACCAAACAAGTTTTCTTTCTCAATTTTCTTTCCTCCCATATTTTCGTTCAATCCAAACATAGGAAGTAAACAACAGACACTTGATATGCAATTCAATGAAACTACATATTTACAAACACAAACATCTTTTTGTTCCCTATTTACACCTTTATTCCACTTGATCAACGAATTCTACTTTAAATCACTGGAGAATGTGTAATCTGATCAATTATTCCATTTACAGAAACACATCACTACTATGTACAGACATGTCTTCTTATCCTTTCTTTCCCCTCTGCCTCATGCACACAATTCCATCACATGTTATCAGTCAAATTTACATACCATGACCTATGTACAGCAACCGACACATTGGCTGCTACCACCAATACTTCAGCAGTTTCCACCAACCTTTCAGTCAGCATTGCAGCCCCTACCTGTCGGAGAGCCATTTCTGCTAATTTTCTTCCTCGAGGCCCACTGCCGCCTAGTACAATTCCCCTTGCAGCCAAATAAACAGCACGAGAGACTTTTTCAAAAACGGGGTCCCCAGCCTGCAGGCTCCTTGCTAACATCCGAGCCATCACTAACTTCCTTGATTGAAGTTTCTCAAGGTCTACTGCTTTGTCACCATCTTGTGTGAACCTACTTATTATTTCCACAGTCTCTTCAATGCCCACATCATCTACACGGTCTAGGAGCTCCAGCAGTTGCTTGGTGCACTTCGATACTACAGATTCCAAGTCTGCACCACTGGCTACAATTCGCTCCATCAGGAGTGTTTGCCGGCAAACAAGAAGGCTGAATATAAGTAAATTCAGATCAATTGTTGAACTTGATATATGTTACATATTTAACCCCGCATAAGGCGGCAGAAACAGTAAAATGGAAAATGTCAGTATGATGAACATAACAAGTGATTTTAGATAGGAAAGTTACCTGGTGCATATTACTATAATCTTCTGGATTTGAGATTGGGCAGCCCTCAAACGAGGCAGGTTAAGCATGAAGGTTTCAGGCAAAGTTTCTTGTGTCAGACCAGAAACCCCACTTATTAACTTTAGCAATCCAACCCTCACCAGCAAATCAATTCTTTCACCATTGCATGCTGGTTGCGGACCATCTGATCCAAACATAACTAAGTCATGCATCATATACTTAATTTATATAATATAACATTCAGAACTTATCAAACTCGATTTTCAATATCCATACCTGTAGTATTTGGAACAGATGAAGTAGAATCAGTTCCACCTGTGTTTGTTTTGAGCAGAAAGCTTCCACCAGATCTAAGAGAGGTGGAAGGAAGAAATCCCTCAGATGAGCTTTCATTGCTTATCAAAGCTGAGAGACAATTGATATGCTCTCTCCACTCTTGATCTTTGCAATTCCTCACAGATGAAAGCCATCGCATGGTCAAAGGCAGTGATGTACAGGCATCAGAGTGAGATCTGTAATGGTTGGCAAATGCTTTTCTAAGGTAATCCAGACCAGCAGGTCCCTTCAACAAAGCCTCCATCATTCTTATACGTGCTTTACTTATCTCTTGCTTAAGAGCCTGAACAATGCACAAATCAAAATTTGGTCAGAAAGCCAACAAACAAGTCAGAAGCAAGCAATAACTGAAACCAAAATGTTTACAGAAACATGAAAATAGAATAAAAAAAGCACCTGGATCTGCTCTAGTACAAAGCGTAGACCGTTGATCATTGCAACACCATGGGAACACTTTGACTCATCTAGGGTTTCACATGTCTCTGCCAACTCTTTCAATAATTTCTGATATGTGACTTTCATTTCATCTTCATGGGCTGGAGCAGAAAGCCTTTGCAGAGTGCCCAACGCAAACTCTAGGACCTTTCCAAGATAATTAATGTCCAGTGTACCCGACTTCAACACCTAATGGGAGTAGAAAGAAAAAAAATTAGATTTATAACATTACTTCCTCAACCATTTGGAATAGTAAAAAGGCTGCCACCTGTGTGAGAATGTCTAGATCAATAGCTTCGGCAATCTCTTCTTTCCAGCTTTCAGGAGCCATGTCAATAATTCCATCCCTCACCTCCCTCACAAGTTCAACAACCCGATCATAACTGCATTCATCCTGTTTGATGGATTCCATGACATCATCCCAAAAGGCTGCCTCCATTGTCTCTCTTATCTTTGCCTGCAAAGAGTGATGTGTTAAAGCCCCCAATAAACTTATAACAATAGTATGTTCATATTCAGAATGAGCCATAGGCCTAGAGTTAATTAATTATGATAAAACCTTGATACTTTTTTCTTCATCCGAATTGATTTGATCAACAAAGCTATGGTGCCGCTCATGGAGAAATTCATTTACAACCAATTCATTCTCTGGTATCAGCTTAACAGAAGAACCCAACCAGTCATCAGAATGGCTGTTCATAGTCAAAGGGAAACTAAATCCTTTCTGTGAGGAAGCAACTTCTTCTCTGAATAAGGAGCGAACTACATGGCTTGGCTTGCCAACACTCACATCCATATTGTTTCTGTCACCTAAGCTACCAGCAGGAGCATCTGGGGAGCTAGATGTAGTAGGAGAGAGGAAGTGTGTCACTCCTATTGGACTTCCATGTTCCTTTGCGTGGAAGTACTTAGATCGTGTCTCTGCCAAAGCATGTTCCATACGCTCCATTCCAGCATCCCCACTCAGATGCTGTATTTTTTCCCTCAAAAGCTTTTGATCTTCTCTAACCTGCATCAAATGCATCTAAAATAAATATCTCAACTAAAAAAAAAACAATGCCAAAATGCAATTTTTAAAAAGGTAATATCATTTTATCTTAGATATTTGATGCACTACTACATTCCAAAAACTCACAGATCATGCATATCTGGTAACTTTTTGAATATACCTGTTTCTGAATAGCTTTCATATCATGACTAAGAGAAGCATTATCCCCTCCTGGTGTCAGCTTGCATTTTTGAATCATAGAGAGCTCAAGGTGGCAAGCAGCTCTCACCAAGTCCTCTTCCAATGAACGTGCATCCTTGACCTTCCACACCACAAAGCAATTTAAGTAGGAGCACCATGCTTTATCAAAAGTAGCAAGCTGAGACCTGAAGGTAAAGCGCTTTGGTGAAACAGAATCTGATTCCTCATCAGAACTCTGTATAGGGCCATCTAGTATAATCCGCATCAACAACTCAAACTGTCGAACAAATTCTACAGCAGACTTTGCAAGAGCCATCTCACGCTCCCCTTGACCACTGAAAACGGCATCTGGATGACCCAAAATCATATAGGCACAAAGAACCACTCTCACTGGATACCTTGATGACTTAGCTGGACTTCTGACACCGACTTTCTTTGCCTCCCTGCTCCTCATAGAAGCCCTAGGAGTAGTCCTTTTCCTTGGGGTGGCTACTCTCTTCAGTAGGTGATCAATGTTATCCAAGCTGGTAGATTGATTGCCAGCAACAGCCCTGGAAACCCTGAAGCGGCTCTCAAGCCGATCAAGCAGAACCTTCACAGTCTGTAGAGTAGTAGCAGATTCAATCAAATGAGCAAGCTGTTCAAAGGGCATTGATTTGATAGAACTTTCTCGGATTTTCAAGGCATCATAGTTCTTTGCCAACTCTAAGGTAGTTTTCCTTGACCTAAGGAACTGCCTCCAGCACCTAAGTGAAAGGATAACACCAGATATATATATCATTCAGGTGAAAAATATTAAAAATAAAATAATATCATAAGCAACTATTGTTTGCTAACTACTTGGCATGTCAATGAAAGTATGGGAATGGTCAATGCAAATTATATACCTTGCTAATTTTCTGGAAAGAAAATCAGCCTGCTTGTGCATTCGACTCCAATTCACACTAACAGAATTATGATTCCTTCCTCTCTGCCTCAAAAATTCTGCTCTTTGCCTCTTAGCCTAATTATTATGATTATTCAAATAAATTAAAGCATCCAAACACATCATAGAAGGGTATGATATGAATGTAAGAGAAAACAGTTGTAAACTTCAGAAAACATCCATACCCTTTGCAGTCGACTTTCCAACTGGTCACGCAACCTTCGTCTCTCAATTTCGCGTTGGTGAGAGACAGACTTTGACACCCGCCTCACTTGTGACACCCTAGCACAGGCCCTCTCCTTTTCTGCTTCCAGCAATCCCAGTCGCTTCCTCTCAGCAGCAGCACGCTTTTGGTGAATTGCAGCACGTACAAGCTCCTTATATTTGCTCTCCCGAGCCATTCGCCGCATTAATGATTGTGAAGTTCTCTCCCTTAGGGTGGCCCTTCTTTGCCTATAAGCCTTCAGCATAAGCATCCTATTTGCCTCTGCTTGCTGAACCCGCAATTCTACTTTTGAAACAAGCATCTCTCTTTCTTTTGCAAATCGCATTTCTACCCCACTTTTTGCTGCCTGACGCAACTCATCCAGCCTAGCTAGGCGCATTTGAGCCTTCGCCAGAATGCTCAACCTGTCAAATCAGTACGCAAACTAAACTCATGACCAAGTTTACAGTGGATCATAATGCTTGCAACAGATCCTTATTCCATGTATTAACCATCAGAAAAGTTATAAATTGTTGGAAACATCTTATAGATAAAGAAAGACATCTAAAAAAGGATACAATGATAAAAGTACACAAAAAAACAAAAGGCAAATAGTGAACAAAAAACATTGTAATCCATTACTAGAGGAGACAATTAATCCAACAAAACTGTATAACTCATGTGACTATAATGATGACGGGTAGCACACTTGGATGCCAGCAATAAACTAATTTCATTAGATCACAAACACTATTTGTTCTAGCATCATTCTTACTAATGATAACTCAACAAAACAAAGACTTTACCTTTTCTGCTCTGCTGCTTGAAGCTTGGCTTCCAGACGTTGTCCAGGGTCTTCTTCATGAGATGAAGACCGGGAGGGGCTTCTTGGCTTTGCTCTTGCCTTACTTGACAACTTCTCATAGAATTGCTGCACTCAAAAAGCCAGAAAACCATCAGAGATAAATTCAGACGGGTGTTGAAGACAAATTCTCAACAGAACCTGACTAAAAAGTGAACTGCAAAAGAAAGTTACCGTGATGTAAATTAAAAGAAAACAAGAGAAAAAGTGAAAAAAGAACGTGACAAAACATCGTTCATAAACATTGAAATATATATTATTCATTAGGGATCCGTGAGAACAGAAAAACTCAAACAGTGAAAGACAAATATTCAAACAGAAGAGGAAATGCCCACCAACCTTAACCTCACCTAACACAAGAAATAATTAAATTCAAAGTAAAGGATTAAAAGGCCAAAAATAAACCAAAAAAGAAAAAGATAAGAAGAAGAAGAAGAAGAAGAGAATAGATGGATTAAAGATCTTCCAATTGAAATTAATCCTTGAGTCCAGAGCCATAGACTCCTCAAGTTTGTCGGAAAAGAGATGCCAAAAGTTACAAGAAAACTTAGCAGGTAAGGGAAGAACTATAATTAACCTTCTTCTTTTCTTCGTCAGGGTTTCACACAATTTAACGGAACCCAATGGGAAATACTAAAATTTCATCACAATTAACCCAGAAAGAGCGAAAATACTTCTGTAACACCAAATGGAAATACAAAAAAAAGAGAGAGCTTTCGAGATTGCTGACCACGGAGAGAAGAAAAACTAAGTAAAGAAAATTTCTTTCTGAATTAATAATTTTGAGGGGAAAAGAACTTAACTCAACTAAGCAACTAGTTAAGCTGTGAAGTCAAAAATTAAAACTTTCTTTTAAGTAATTATTATATACTTAAAAACTATGTATTATCGTCTCTTCTCCCAATAATTTGTCAACAAACAAACAAACTCACTGACTTAAAAGAATACTCAAAGAATCGATCACAAAATATAATCCTAAAAGAAAAGAATTAAACTAAACAGAACCGAAATTTTTCATAATTAACCTGTCTACGAAGATCTGCATGTCTAAGTTTAGCTTCGATTTCTTCCACAGTACTTGGAGTCTTAGCCTCAAACAGTCTTTTACGAAGCCTTCGAGGAATTCTTGGCTGAGAAGTAAACGACACCGGAAAATCAAGCGCCACCGGAACATTTCTCGTCTCTGGCGACGACAGTTCCACTCCGGTAGCCATAATTAATTCAATTCAAAATGATCACTCCCTCTCTAAACGCGCATAGACTGATAGAAAGAAATGAATATCAAATTTTCTGATTTTTAATTCAAAATGAAGCAAAAGCGAAAAAAAATGCAGAGAGCGTTAACAAATATAACGCTTTTTAGAAGGGAAAGGTCGCGTCGACTCTGCTTTTTCTTCTTCTTGTTTTCAAAGCTCCGTGTTGTGATGAGCAAGAGAGTTTGGTTCAGGTTCGGTTTGAGTTTGTTTTTCAGGTTCGGTTTTTATTGAAGAGCAAGTAATGAAGGCGTGTTTGGTTTGTGTTGGTATCTCTTATCCGTGTCTTTGCCACGTCAGTATTCCAACGGACACTTTACTCTCTCTCCCCATCCATAGCTACGGCTTTCGGCTCCACTTGCTTCTTTTGACTAAATTGCCCTTACATCTTTTTTTCTTTTTTAATTGATTTAATGAATTTGTTTTACTCTTAAATTTAAGCTTATTACAATTGTATTTTTCTTATATATTGCATTTCAATTTAATATTTTAGTTGTAATTCAAATTTAGGTCTAAATTGAAAATAAATAATAATAATTAATTTTCTTAATTATGAAATTAAGATAATTGTTGTTAAGTTGTCTTGTAAATAATATTCAAAAAGTAGAATATAATTATGACAAGCACTAAAATTTGATATTCATTCTTTTAATTTTGGCCTTTTTCTTTTTCCTTTGATTATTTTTCAATTACTTAAGTTAAAGTTAATTTCTTTTCCTAATTTGGGGATTTTAAATATCTTTTGAAAAAAGTTTTTTAGCATTTTTCCAACAACTATGGTTAAGACACTATTCAAAAAGTAGTTAATTAAGAAAAGTTAGGTAGTTAATAAATTGTACTTCATTGTTGTAAAAATAATTATTTTTATTATAACCTTAGTCATTACAAGTACTAGATCAAAATTTTCTCGTTTTCTTTATAAGTTCTATTTAAGTTAAAAGTCTCTCAATTAATTTTTTAAAAATACCCGCCAAAAAAATTTTATTTTAAAATATTAAAAATTATTGTCAGTTCATACGTGCACTCATCATTAGACCATATTTTGATGTGCTAAATATTAAATATTAGATTAACCTAAAAGTCTATTTGCTTTCTTGGCAATAGCTTCAATTCAAAACCTATTCTAGAAAGTTGGTGATTTTACCTTTTTTTTTTCCAATTTATTCCTTTGGGCAATTTTGACTATCTCATTGTAATTAAATAGATAGAAAAATCTCATTAGCATCAAGTAATTTCCTAGTTGTAATCATTTAGCCTATACTCAAATTGGAGGCATCAAAGAAGATTTAGAAAAATAATAATAATAATAATGTGCTAAAAATAGAAAAGAAATCTTATCTATTCTATAAATATATTAAGATATCTTATTACTTTGATTTTGTTGCTACAAATTTACCTTTATTAGTATAGCAAGGACAATTAATAGTTAAATTTATTTTTGTTTTCACTAATTTGGTGAGTCAAGGAGAAGGCTATCTCTTGTTATATAGCTCGCAGTGTTATTTCGACGGTTAAGAATCTAAAATGAATTAAAAAATTTATTTTTTTCCCGTAAAATTTAAATTTATCTTCTCAATAATAATAATAATAAAAAAACATGTCATGTGTTTAACATCTAATGTTACCTTCCACATTTAACTTACTAATAAAGAATATCAACCTTCAATTTTAAAAAACAATAACATATATGTGTCCTTGAAGGATTTTGTTTCCCCAATTACACATATTAAAAGTCTAAAGTTGAAGTTTTTTGCATTTGGTAAATGATTCTCAAAGAATGGTTTTGAGACTCAACTCATAATAATATTGATATTAGAAAAAATAAATAAATAAAGAAATGAAGCAAAATATGTTCTTAAAATGAACAAATAGTTTTATTAGGAATTGGCCAAGTCATGTTAGATGGAACCCTAATCATTACAATCAACATTCTTTTAGAAAGCAAATATCCAATCAAAGGTAAACAATTTTTTTTTAAAAAAAAAAGAAAAAAGAAATGGGAGACCAAATTGAGAAAGTGTCCCATTGCAAATAATGATTCCAATCTTTCTCATCTCTCTTAATTATGTGAAAAGATTTTAATTTTTTAAAAAATGGTTTCATATGGCCAAATATTGAATCATTAATGTATAGTTGAGATGGGATGTATGCATCACCCCCCACTTCTTTCCCACTTGCATAGATTATTTAAGTCAAATTATGATTTTGGTCTCCCATTGTTTGTTTTGTAAAATTGTTTTAAGTACGTTAATATATAATAATAAAATATATTTAATAAAATAATTAAAAATTTTAAAAAATTTTAATTAATAAATAATTCATGATTCAAAATATTTATCTTATACAGATTATTCGAACTATACTATATGTATTTTAAATTCACTCAAAGACGAGTTAATTCATAATTTATTCTACATCAATTTTTGGAAGATCAATATAAGCAATACCAATTTCATTCTAATGATCTTAAAATTGAGTCGCGGGATCAGCTTCATTGGCCAAGAAAAAAATAACATTTTTAGTAGTAAAAAAAAAAAAAGCAACTTCCTTTTGCTTTCTCCTTCAATCTTTCAAAATTGAAGGGAAATCACATGCAAATCAAATCACCTTTGTATGTATATGGAGAAATTTAAATAATACTTAGACATCCTAAATTTGAGGATCCTTGTAAAAGCAAATACATTATTGATGTCCTTTTTACTCCTACTTCCTCAAAAGAATGTGTACATTGTTTATTATAATTCGCAATTTAAAAATTATTAATTACTAAAATGAATAATGTTTCTATGAATATAACTTCAGATCATAAATCTAATAATCAAATCTTTTTGAGCCAAAGAACTGAAAATAAGAAAAGTATGTGCCTAAAATGCTAATTAGAAAGTTAGGAAAGAAACTTTCTATGTAAGCTAAAAAGCACATGGCTACAAAGTCATTTACAGTCTGGGTAGGTTCCATCTTCCATGGTGGTTGGATCCATGTTGTGGTGCGGTGCAAGTGCAGGCGGAGATTTGGTTGGGGCGTCTCTTCAAATATCAGGTTCGTTGGTTCAACAAATCAATTTTGTATTTCCCTATGACTTATTTTTTTCTTTAAAAAGTAATTTTTTTTATATATATCAACCCTTCTGACCTCTGACATAGAACGAATATCTGATTTAAATATAATTTTTTTTATTGATGGGTCGAGTGCGAATTGTAAAATTCAAACCATATAAGGGTGAATATTATGTAAAATTTCTTTTGCGTAAAAGCTATTGTAAAAATTATATTATCGAATATTATATTAATATAAATAAAATTTTAAAATTTAAATTAAAAGTTATTATCCGACATTATATATATATATATATAAATGAAAGGTTGGTCGGTTGTTGTTCATATATTTTGATAGGTAAACGTTGTGTTAAAGCATTAACCTACAAAATGCAACTTGTAGAACAATAGTTTCTGCAATGAAAATTACATCCATTACTGCAAAAAATGAAAAAATGAAAAAAAGAAAAACCAAGCTGTAAGGTGTAACTTGTTGAAAACAGGCACATTACTCTCATTTTCCAAACCTATGGGCTGGGGGAGTAGGAGGTAGGAATAGAGGATTTATTTTTCAAAATTGGGTTGGTGAAATTGAAAATGTCAACTTCACTTTCATTTAAAGATTTATTAATTAAAATATAACTTAAATTGGAAAGTCTATTTTACCCATCTCTCTTTCCTTCCATAGTTCCATTTTCCAGCTTTGCAAACATATAAGTCTATTTCATATTGTATGATTTGAAAATCAACGCTATTAATGTGCCTTTAATTGCGATTTGCGTCTTGATGTTGAAGTTTGTTGGTGATAATTAGAATTAGTAATTAAAATACTAGGGGTAATATCGTCATTCCTTATATTCGTCTTTTATTAGCACCGTTACGTCCCCTTCTGCCGCTAAAAACAGAGACCATTACACGTCCTTTAACCGGAATGTGCCAAGTCATCCAAGGAGACGTCTTAACAGAGACGAGCAAATTATGAAACCTCGTAGGTCACTCGCGAGAGTAAAAAAATGAAAACATACTCTCGCTCTCCAACACTCACCTGTCCATCAATCCAACTCACCACCGAACTTAAAGGGCATTCCTAGAACCGTCTTCGCTGGCCACATGTCGTTAATTTGGCTGTATGTTTTTGCGGACTTACGTGGTATGCAATTTAGAAGAATGTTTCTCCTGGTAAAACGAACCGTGGGCGGGAAAAGCACGTGTGAATTGACAACGTGTCACGGGCAAAGCAGACGCGGAATCCAAACCATATAAACGGCTGCTGGTCTCAATTCAAGGGGCCCACTGGACCCCTTGGCTTTGAAAAAGTGAGCATTTTTGGGCAAGCCCGCATGGCCCAGGACATGAGATGTACGTGTACTTTTTATATAGCCATACAAAACTATAATTTTTCACATAAAATAATAAAATTATTTTTGTTTCTTTGTTAATTCCTGAGAATAAACATTACTTCTATTTAATTATCAGTTTAACATAATTTATTTTGTATCTTCCGAATAAATATTTTATAGTTTGCAAAGGAAAACAATATTTAAAATTAAATTCACAATATAAAAGGTGACATTTTTGTTTTTTTGAAAATACTTTTATACTGTTTATGAAATACCCATACAAAATAGTTGATTGTCATTTAAAAAATATTATTTTTTTTATTATTTTCCTTTTTTTTTTGGGCAAAACAAGAAGCTTAAATTAAATATAAAAAATAGAAATGTTTTAATTTTAAACAACCCTAATGACACTAAAACAAAATCTTATTTACTGAAAAAATTCCTAAGACTTTGCAACTTTTCCTATATTCTCTAATTTAGTGGTTCTATGAAACAAGTATTTATTATTTATTCAGTTTTTTGGAGGGCTAGAGGCAGTTGGTAAGATTCTGGATTTCAACCAGTTTTCAGTTTAAGCTTTGTTATTTCTTAGACTGCTTTTATATTGATAGTTGTGGTGCTTACTGTTCTAAAACTGGAGCACATCATGACATTTGCCGATTATCTGGTTACTGTAAAAGCAATTATGGTTAAATCATTTAACCAAGCAAAGATTTATATGTTCAGTATTGGGTTTTTAGTGTTCCAAAGCTGAATGGTATAAACAAATATTAGCTCATGTTTTGGACAAATAATGAGTGAGCTACAAAACATAGAAAACTATGTCAAATTGTGCTTGAACAACCAGCTTGTAAGATCATTAAGAGAACACCAGTTAGACATAATCTAATATCATCAGCAAATTCAACAATGAATGTCAAGAATCATTAAAAGAAGGGAAAAAAAATTATTTTTACCATCAAATCCTCTCCCCAACAGCTCAAATTGCATAGGAACCAATAAACAACCATAAAACATGAGGCATTATCTAATTAGATGAGCTTCAGTTCAATAGGATGTGTGGTATTTAGTTAAGTAGCCAAGTTGAGGCATGTAATGACAGATATATATATGACAGGCAGAAGCATTCCATAGAGATATCAAATTCAGAAAACCATAAGCCCATCAAGATCAAACAAACTTGTATTTTACATAGCAAAGTAGCCTCTCAAATTATGCAATTTGATTGGACAATTCAAATGCCATAAGTCTTGACATATATTTCCTATTTTAAAAAAAGCATCAAGATTACACAAAATAGTATAATTTGATCTTGATAAAGTTACCATCTACTTCTGTTTCTTCTTTACCTGTAAAGATGGAGTTGGAGGACCTGATCTTTTCTTGGCAAATGCACTATTTCTGCTTTCTAATTCAGCATCACTGTCATCATCGTTATCATTGCTATTGCGTCCGTCGTTTTTAGTTGGGAGGGACTCCTCAATACTTTTAGCAGATTTTCTTTTTCCAGCTTCCAATTTGGCATGCAACTTCCTTTCAACAGGATCATTTAATGGTCCAACTCTGAATTCACGAGCAACCTTCGCGCCAAGTCCAAGCCTACAGAAATATTACAGACAGCTAGTAATGACATAACAGAAGAAATGGTTGAGATTAAGAAATAACATTACGGACCTGTTAGGACGACCCTCTGGTTCTACTTCTTTTTTCTCATCTTCTACAGAGTTGCTCATGTTATTAACCCATTGTTCAGCCTTAACATCAGCAATAAGAGGCATAAAAAAGGGTAAGAATTACAAATAAAAGAAACAAATTACATATAATTAACGGGTTCAAAGTATGTCTGATTTACCAATTTCAAAGCCTTATCCAATCTAACAATTTGAGGTGGCCCAGATTTTTTCTGCGTCTCTGTACTCATCGCTACTTCTTTTTACTACGCAAAAACACCAAAAGTTTCTCGCAGACATTTTATCGAACATATGGTGATCGATGTTGCAAAAGATAAAAAGAACATTAGTGTGAGAATACCTTGTGCGGTTAAGAGAAGCTGGACCTTCTTTTGTTTATTTTATGTTTGTGAGGCCCAATAGTAGTCTAAGGCCTTATATTCGAGAAAACCAATGATAAAAATTCCATCTTGTGTTTGTCCCTTACTTGCTTTGTTGTTCTACCTTCGTTTCTTGAGCTTTCTGTAGGGTTGGGCGTGATTATTGTTTCTATGAAACCGTCTATGTTTCGTTACTGCTACTGCAAGCTCTTCAAGCCCTCTTGTCGCTGTTTCTGCTGTTGCTACTGTTGCTCGAATTCTTAATACCTATATATATATATATATATATATATATATATATATATATATATATATATATATTAATACAGCTCGTTTGTATATTTATTTACTCTGCTAATGGAATCGGACCTGTCCCTAGGGCTTGTAGCGAGTACGACGCCGTCTCAACGCACTCGTATCGCCGACGATTCCATCTCTCTCCAGCTTGACTGTAGCCTCCGCGACCCTAATCTTCCGGTCCCACCAGTTCCGCTTCAATTACTAGAGCCATTACTGCAGCATAATAATCAACATGATCAGCGTAGTCTTCAAAATGGTAGTGTAGATAGACAAAACGACGACGATAACAAGAAGGATAAAGAAGAAGACGAGAGAGAAGTTCGAATCTTAGGTATCTGCTTGAAACGGAGGAGAGATGACGAATCATCATCGAATAGCTCGAAAAAGGCAGCAGCTTGCGGTGAATTGGAGCTTGAAGAGAGGAGAAATTCGGTTAAATCATGGGGAAACCAGTCGATTTCTATGGCGGATCCTGAGATATTTGAGATAATGGATAAAGAGAAAGATAGGCAATTTAAAGGAATTGAATTGATAGCATCTGAGAATTTTGTTTGTAGAGCAGTAATGGAAGCATTAGGAAGTCATTTAACAAATAAATATTCAGAAGGAGTACCTGGGTCGAGATATTATGGTGGGAATCAATACATTGATGAAATAGAAATCTTGTGTTGGAAACGAGCGTTGGATGCTTTTGGTTTGGATTCTGAGAGTTGGGGTGTCAATGTGCAGCCGTATTCATGTACTTCTGCGAATTTTGCAGTTTATACTGGTTTGTTGTTGCCTGGAGATAGGATTATGGGTTTGGATAATCCATCCGGAGGGAATACCAGTCATGGGTATTATACGCCTAGTGGAAGAAAAGTGTCGGGTGCCTCCATTTTCTTTGAGAGTTTGCCATATAAGGTAAATCCGCAAAGTGGCTATATTGATTTTGATAAGTTGGAGGAGAGGGCGCTTGATTATAGACCAAAAATACTTATTTGTGGTGGCAGTTCATATCCAAGGGAATGGGATTATGCTAGGTTTAGGCAGATTGCTGATAGGTGTGGTGCTGTACTTATGTGTGATATGGCTCAGATTAGTGGTCTTGTTGCTGCAAAGGTGCTAATTGTTATACCCTACTCTTTGTTTGTCTGTTTGTATTTTGATAACTTTGTTTCTTTGCATTGAGGTTTGTGTTGATTCTGTTTTTGTTTAGGGTTGATTTCTGACGTTAGTTGGGGGCCTGACATTTAATTAGAAATGTTTTGCCTCTGATACATTATATTACTTGAGATGCTATTCAAACTGGATTGTGTAGCTTACGAGATATTAGTGATGCAGCTCGGTACACATTTTCAGTTGTCCATTTTTATTGTTGGTATGGAACTGACAATGTATGTGCTTGAGTAATAACACAGCAAATGTCACATTTAGTAGTGTTCAATAAATCCAATAAAAAGATGAGATGAAGAGGTGCAGAACTTGCAATCAACCAAATTAAGTAGACAAGATTAAGTGAAGAAACATCCTTCCTTTTTGATATCTGCAAAGGAGCAACACAGGCCTCCTTTTCATTTTCCTTCTGATCGTTGCCCAGATAATGATCATAAGCAAAGTTGAAGTAATAATCAAATAAGAGTTAAGTGAAATGTAACTATAGCAATATAGCAACATTACTTTTGAGGGCCAGTAGATGGAAGACTAATGAGACACTTCTATATTTATACTTGCATCACAGCATAAAGGTTTGAAGTTTCATGTACCTCAGATGCTCTGCCACTTCCCTCAATGGTAAAGAAAGTTGACCTGATGGGCTTTGGAGCTCATGCTTGCCGAGTTTTTTTATCTTGCAGCCTTTTTCTAGAAAAATTTTTATGATCAGTGTTCTATTGCTTTAGTGGAGGACGCAAGCCTTGATGAATGACTGCTGTGTTCTTAATGCCACTACTTTGGCATATATTGAACTTTGATAGAGTATTTATAATACCTTCTCCATTGTCGTAGGCTGGCATTTTATCCTTTTGCTAGAATATCTCCAATTGACATACCTGTTAATGAATTGATGTTAGCATTTCAACCTGTTAGTGGATTGATGCCTTTTGCTGGACAGGTCTCTCCAGTGCGAATCTAATGGTGCTTCACATGCAAATTCATGTCTTCTGTTATCTCAGTTTAAGATATGGTTGAATTGAATCTTGTTTAATTTCACTATGATGTCACGAGATATATCGAATTGAATACCTGTTAATAAAAAGAGGAAATAAATTATATCCAATTGACATTTCTGGTTTTTGTTTATACAGGAATGTGTTAACCCCTTTGATTACTGTGACATTGTTACCTCAACAACTCATAAAAGTCTTCGAGGTCCTAGGGGAGGTATAATTTTTTATAGGAAGGGTGCAAAGCCAAGGAAAAGGGGACTGCTTATCGGTCAAGGAGATGACAGTGATCAGTATGATTTTGAGGAAAAGATAAACTTTGCTGTCTTTCCATCATTGCAAGGTGGGCCACATAATAACCACATTGCTGCTCTTGCGGTAGTGTTAAAACAAGTGGCTACTCCTGAGTACACGGTATACATGCAACAGGTGAAGAAAAATGCACAGGCTTTAGCATGTGCATTGTTGAGAAGAAAATGTAGGCTTGTAACTGGAGGAACAGACAACCATTTGTTACTTTGGGATCTGAGGCCTTTGGGATTAACAGGTGAGTTGCTGTTATATATCTCTGTTCATGCGATAATCTCTCTTTTTTCTTGATGATTTTATTTGTCTATACTTAATATTTGTTTTTACTTTGCGTATAATCTAAATTATGTCTTTCGAAACCATTTCTAGCGGGTCCATTATGAAATTAAACATATGAAACCATGATGCTGTTTGGGACTGACAACTAGCTGTACCCTTTCAAGTTCAAGCTGCCTTCCCCGCTCTTCTCTTTGTCTCTCTTTCATTTGTGATTTCCAGGATGCAACTCAACTTAATTATTCCAATTAGTTCATGAATAATATTCCGCTATCAGCTCTACCCAGGGCCATTTTTTGATTTCAAATGAACTAATTTCTTATAACTCAAGTTATCTTTGTGCTTTTGATTTCCCATTCAATCGCATATTGTTAAACTATGGTAAATGACCTTCGCGTTCCTTCAATGGATGCCACCACATGTTCATTATAAGCAAACATTTTCATGTATATTGTATTAAGACATATCAATCCTCAAACTCATTTAGCTGTTCTCTTCATGCACATGTTATTTCTTTATTAGCTGGCATTTTGTAGTGTGAAGTGCAGCTGTTGTTTTCTCCAATCTACAGAATAAGCATACGTTTGGCTGCACATGCAACTGTGCTTTCTTTCCTTCATAGTTATCATTTGACCTCTACCTATGGGCGATCTCTTATTTTACTTGATTGCTTGCTGATTGCATTGGTTATAATATTGTTATGACATGAAATTTTACTTTTATTTTCTCGTTCTCATTGTTCTGCATCCCTGTGAATGCTCTCTGCAGTGGGACCTTTTTTATTTGTAGTTTCTCTTCTTTAAACATTTTTTTCTTTTCTTTTTCAGGCAAAACTTATGAGAAAGTCTGTGAGTTGTGTCACATCACTGTAAATAAAATTGCAATCTTTGGTGATAATGGCACTATTACTCCTGCAGGAGTAAGGATTGGTAAGTGAGGGTTTTGTTGAACATTGTTCCTTTATCTTTTGAATTTTAAATTAACTGATTTCCATGTTTGTCATCCCAGGTACCCCGGCCATGACATCAAGAGGTTGCCTAGAATCTGATTTTGAGATAATTGCTGATTTTCTTCTAAGAGCTGCTCATATTGCGAGTATGGTACAGCGTGAGCGTGGGAAAGTTTCTCTAAAAAGTCTGCAGAGCAACAAGGACATTTTGGAGCTTCGGAGTCGGGTTGAAACTTTTGCAGCTCAGTATGCAATGCCAGGTT
The DNA here is from genome assembly GCA_947857235.1 of Jatropha podagrica. Taxonomy (NCBI): domain Eukaryota; kingdom Viridiplantae; phylum Streptophyta; class Magnoliopsida; order Malpighiales; family Euphorbiaceae; genus Jatropha; species Jatropha podagrica. The sequence continues at coordinate 95,002 of CANUEP010213704.1, read as the reverse complement.
TTGACTTGTGAGGTGGGTTTCTGGAGAGCAATTTTAAGAAACCCATACCTCTCTGGCATTCTGAACTTTGGAACCATATTACCAAATGCATATCAGTTTTGTTGCCACTATGCTCTGGGTTGGCCTCTAATATGAAGGCAGTTTTAAGCTTGGGCGTTTCAAGTTTCCAATCTTTGCTAGCTGCAGCCGTCACAAGACTCGCAACATAGGGGTTTTGCTGTCAGTTCATGGATGATGAGAGGATCTTTCTAGTATTAACCCTCTTCTCCTCTTTCAGTCAATCAATGGTATTCTGGTTTTTTAGTCAATGGTGGTGGCACCCCCCTATGATGTGCTGTTTTCTCAGAGAATTTGATACACAAGATCTTCTCTGAGCGGAGAGCTATATCTATCTATACTTTGGCAGCCCTTCTAAAGATGAGTTGGCATAGTGTGTAGAGAAGTTGAAGATTACATCGGCTGATTGATTATCATTATACAGTCTTGTTCAGTTTTTTTGACAGAGCTTATAGAATACATAATAGATTTTTGGTTTATATTTCATGTGTCGGGAATTGAAACCCTGAGTTCTTTTAACTATTGGTTAGGCTTTTGCGTTGTAATTTACAACGTTCACCATTCAATTCAATTTCTCAGTTTCTTGGACGCATTCAATTGTGATATGATGCACAGGGACGCATGGGGTAATCTGAGCTTATTCTGTGTACATTTTCTATTGTAAGGTTAATGTTTAGGAAGCAGTAGACTGCAACTAAACTGCCTGAAAATTTTGTAGAGCCAAATGTTGATTTGAAGCTGGTTTGGTTAATCAATTATGCTCATGTTTTGATTTTTCCATCAGGGAAAAAGATATTAAGGCTTGGTGCTGTTTCTTCTCTCCATTAACAATATGATAATCATTTTTTATTTTTAGGCTGAAGATACAATAATTTTATCTTCTTCTGCAAGAAGATATACCACTAAAATGCAAAACCAAAGTATTTATATATGATCCAAATGAAAATCAAAATACTTATATATGTTCTCCACTCTAACCTCTCTGTGTCTGTCTCTTAAGTATTAATTTCTGAATACTCAAAATAATAATAATAATAATTTGATTGATTCGAATAGCCCTCACATAACTTTGATAAGACGTGCTTGCGTTGCCTTCCCTACATAGAATCGACTGCACCTGCACTTATTTATTTATTTTGCAAGTGTCAAAATCAAATCTTTTTTGGTCAAACTCCAAAATCTAAATTGCACATCGATTTTTTTTTCTTTTAGACTTATATTTGAAAAGGAGAGAAAAAGAAAATAAGAAAAGGAGAAGAGTAATTAAATTTATTTCATGTTAAAATTTAATATATGTTCTTTCTTAAAAAAAAAAATTAAAATATTTTCACACATAATGACAAAAATGTCGGTAGTCACAATAAATAAAATTCTCTCTTTGTATCTTTCAAAAGAAAAAAAAATATATTTTCACCATTAATTTCATACCACAAATAATAAATAAAATTCAAATTTGCAAGGTGTCATAAGCTATTTGTTATTGTAATTATACAGTCAACTCCGATTAGTTTGTGATTAAAACTTAATATTATTGTCGTTTGATGTTATAAGATATTTATTATTCAAATTTTTAAGGTTAATGAGAATGTAATGACACGCTTCAAAATATTAGAAAGATGATAATAAGACAAAGAAAGTTAGAAAATGAATTGAAACTAAGGAATCAAAAGGAACAGGAACCATGTCAGGGTTTTGATGCTAGACAGAGCTTTTGAGGAATTTTCATCATCAAGAACAGCAACTTAGCACCATAGCTTTCTTTCAATTCAAAATGAAACAAGAATCAAACAAAACCTCTCTCTCTCTCTCTACTGAGAGATGTATATATATGCTTTTTGAATTACAAGAAAGAAAAGCAGACTTAGGAATCTCTCTGTTAATTTCTTCTCTCTCTCTCTCTCTTGTTGTCCTTTCTTTCTCCTTTTCCATCATTGTTCCACGACTGAAAAGATTAATCATTTACTATCACAACTCTTAAGAGAATCTCTATTGAAGTGCAAAAGATATGTAGGGGACATTCCATAATTGCAGAACTCTCAATTTTTCTCTTCTTGAGCTCTAAAAACCAGTTGTACAAAAGGAAAAGAAGAAGAAAATTTTTTTTACAACTTATTACCCATATTGAATTAGGGTCTGAGGACCCTACAACACATAACTCAACTGGCTATAGAAACTTTCTTCAACAAGGACTAGAGATTTTGATAATTAAAGATATTTGTCTGTGGGGGAATAAAGTTAATGATGAAAAATGGAAAACCCAAAAAAATTTAATAGAGTCAAATCCTTTAAAAAGGCCATTGGAAGAAGAGTAGTGTTATATATATTTTTTGAACTTTGATGAAATGGGAAACAGGCTGCTTTGTTTGACAAGGTGAAAATGATGGCAAAAGAGAACAGAAGATCTGACCCACTAATTAAAATAGAAAGAAGATTTTGCTTTATAGCTAATTGCAATTGATGAAGGTTTGTCAATCTCATTTCATTTTCTGGTTGTCTTGTTGGAGGGTAGCATAATACTCCTTTTCTGGTTTAATCATTCTTTTTTTTTTTTTTTAACTTTTTGAAATCAGAAGGATCTGCTAACTGTTTGTTTTTTGTGTTTGTTTGAAGTTAAAACCTTAATTATAATGTTCTATCAAAACCCTTAATTCTAAAGACTTGGAGATTGCATCACTTACCCTAACTACCTATTTCTATCTATTTTGATTCATACCCTTTTTTTTTATTCGACATTTGGGTAAGGATGGTATTAAGGTAAAATCTTTTCTAAATTACATTTAATTTCTTCTTAGAGAGGCTAATATGGGTGGCAGACAAGATAGCTAACATGGCAATTCGTACGAGATACCAGAATTTGCGGCAGCCTCCAAAGTTAGGACTGTCACCTTCTACGATTTGATTTTCAGGCATTTATGGCCTAGATTGGTACCTGCCTTATTCAGGATGGTTGTTTTGTTTTTCTTTTAGGGTTTTCTATCCTCTTTTGCATAAAAAAGGATAAGTTACTATTATAATTAGAAAGGTCCTTTTTTTATATAGTTTCAAATCTATTTTTACTATTTTCGATAGATTCGATTGATCTATATTCGCTCTCTGAGGTACTGAATTAAAAAAATTTACGTTACGGAAGATTCGAATATGATAATGAACCCACGATTACTTTTTAGCACAGAACTATTCCATTTATAGCAAGAATTTACTAAAATTTTCTTTTTTTTTTCCACCAAATAATCAATATTTTATATATTCTACAAGAGGGGAAGGAGATATGGGCTGCCACTATATTGGCATAAGGTCTTGACCTTTTTGCACCCATATAATTTCCAAGAACCAATCACTTTGTATGAAGAAAAAGGTTATGGGAGAAAAATGAAAGGCAAAATAATTAAAGAAAATAGAATAATTAATAATTAGTTTTGAATGGCTAAATCAGTCAAGATTCTAAAGCACAACTTTAAGTACTTGCGGCTGTAAAACCAATGGATGGCAGCGTACCTCATTTCACAACTTCATCGTCTGCTTTAGCTTTCCCTTTTTATCAAGTGGTTTTTCCAAAATTTTGTAGAATAATGTTCACATTTTACATGTATTTTATTGAACTTTCTTGAATTAACATAACCCACATTGTAGTTGAAGCTCCCGGTACGTTAATTCTCAAATTTGACTCAATTCATCTCTCACCTTTTGTTCGAGTTTTTTTTTTCATATTTATTTTTATCAATTTAGTGAATCAAAAGAGAAGATTATCCTATTATGTATCATAATTCTTGAAGTAAAACACTTGGGAGATATGAAAATAACACAGTAGAATTGCATAATCATGCACATATATATAGTCTAAATGAAGCAATTTAATTTAATTCTATCAAATAAAAATAAAAAAGGAAGTAGAAAAGGAAAGTGATGAACACAAATTGCTTCACTAAAAATGCTTATCAACTACTTGATTTGTTTGGTCTTTTATGACAAACATATGAAGCATCAAAATATTTCCCTTCCTTTCTACAGAAGGTTAGAATCTGTAGATCTTGCTTAAAATTGAAGCTACTGATTATCTCTAATTAAAATAAAATAAATATACATATGCTTTCTTGTTTCTTATCTTTGTTTGGATTGCAATGTTGCTTTTCTTCAAAGGAAGAAGAATCACATTCTCTTTCTCTCTTCAAAGCATTCTTTCAGGAGGATAAAGATTTGACAAAATTAAAAATATATCTTTCCAAAAAGCATAATGTTAAATGCAATATTTGTCAAAAGTAATTCATAATAGATGTTTAGTGGCTTTTAATATAAGATTTTGAATTTTTTTTTCTTTTTCGCAAAACGCTATCTTTTTAAATTCAAATGCTGTGTTACATAAATAAAAATTAGTGTTTTGAGGGTTGAAAATATTAAAAGCTATTTAAAATACAACATAAACAGTAAATAATAAAATGTCAAATGGATTTTTGTAAAAGTTGATAGAAAAGGTAGAATAAAAGAAAATTGAAAAAAGTGGCACTAATGGCATATTAGCTACTGACTATACTGTCAGTTTCTTTTCACTTTTTAACTAGCTCTCTACCTATGGCTGCACATGTGCAATACTTTTCTTTTTCTTTTTTTTTTTCCTTCCATTTTTCTACCTATGAGTGCACATGTCTAAAAGTTTCTTTCTTCCTTCAACTATTTCATCAAAGAAATCATCAAGCTGCCCAATTATAGTCTCAACCCCACATCTTAACAACCCAAAGCAACTCTTCAAGTTGTCAACTTTGTCTTGGATCTCAACTTCTGATTCATACTCCATAATACTCTCTAAATCCACCTTTAACTCTTCCATGGAAATTTTTGCTTGTCTAAACTCATAAAGCATAATTCCTGGCTGCCCACCAATTTGGTCCATCTCATTTGCTACTCTTTCTTGTAATCTTGCCATTGAAACCATAAAAGATGATCCAAAAATCACATGCCCTTCATACCCTCCTTGGCAAAAGCTTGTTTCAGGAAAACAGTAAACAAGCCCTCCAAATAAAATCATTAGAAGCAATGAACTAACATTTCTCATTGCATAAAGAACACCTCTAAACCCATTATAGGCATTTAATTTTGATTCCACTGACACATTCTCATCAAATTGTAATGATAATGCTCTAACTCTTGTCTCCATCAAGCTCTTGTTATCCTCTTCCAACACTAGAATTTCCCTTTGGCAACCCATCATTGCCCTGTACACCTACACAAGAATTACAACATTATAACCTACACTACAAAGACAAGAATCTGTTTCTTGGACATAATTTCTGTGCAAGAATATCAATTTTTGTACAGAAAACCCTTTCTTTCACATAATTTATATGCAAGAAAGGGTTTCTTGCATATAACTTATATGCCCGAAAGGGTTTTTTGCTTCTGTTTTATAATATAAAAAGGTAACTAATGCATAACTGATTCATTAGGGTTTAGCTGAGGTTAAACTGAGTGATTGGAATTTACCTGGCGCGACACTTGTGCATTCAAAAGGTGGAATCCATCAAGAGAAGAAGCTATATTAGAACCAGAAGAGTAATAATTTTCCATTCCTGAAACTCCAGATTTGAGAATAAGACAAGCTTCCCATAATCTTGAACTTTCATCCATGTATTCATCTAGCCATTTATCGCCTATAGGAAGATGAAGCCTTTGAACCAAAAGGGTCAATTGGGAATGAAAAGATTGGAGTGAAGAGAGGACTTTTTGCAGGAATTGAATTGACATGAAATTGTTAGAAAGAAAACATCGATCAAGATCATCTAGTCCTCGAGTGAGAAAGTTGCAGAAGCCATTGACAGTAGTGGTAGTGGTGGTGGTGCATGAAGGATCCATTATGGACGATAAGAAAAAGGTAGGCGGTGAATATAAGGTGATAGAGATTGATATGTATTTATATTGGAGGGTTAAAGAAAAAGAAAAAGCAAGAAATGAAAGAAAGAGAAGTGAAATTGCTTAAAAGCACAGGTTTCCATAGTGAAAAGGATTGTTGGGTGCAATTATGTGTGTTTCCTATAGTGTGGAGGGGATGATTGGGAATCTGCTGTTATCATTGTTTAATTGGGAAAAAAAAAAAAAAAAACAAGAAGAGAGAGAGAGAGAGAGAGATCAAAATTATGAAATGTGAAATCTTCAAGAACTCCCTTGAATTTTCTTCAATTTTCTAACTGAGTACTTTATCTTTTGCAGACTCCTATATATTATGATATGTACATGAAAGTATATAAACAACATTGAGTAGCTCTTTATTCTATGCCATGTTAGATTATGTTTCTTGGGCTGTAAAAGTTTGACTACTTTGACTGAGATTCTTCTTTTTTCTTGTTCTTGTTCTCGGTTTTGTTCTTTTTCTCATTCTTCAATTTTGATTTGGTTCTCCTTTTGAATTGAGTGCTCTTTAGGTTCTTTACACCTTTTCCTATATATATTTCCCACTTATGTTCATCTTCTAAACTAGGGTTTTTCTTTTCTTTAAATTAAACAGAAATGGGTAATGGGTATAAATTTATGTTTACAATGTAGATTCTTTCACTTTAGGACACAACATTCTATTTAAGGCATTGAAGTTAATCATATATGGTTATGTTGGAATCGAATATTATAATGCTATGCTCAGATTTTTTTTGTACCCATTGATTCTGGACAATATGTATGATAGGTCACCTCAGAAATGGACCATGTCCCAGAAAGCCTAATGAAATATTCTTTCAATAGGCAATAGGGGCTTTTTTTTTTTTTTTTAAATTTTGCATTATGGAGCCTTTTTATTTTCCAGCCATGTGTAATCAATATACAATACATAGGACAAAGTTAATTAATTTTAATTAAATCAACATCCATTAATATGAAAAAAAGTGTCAAATTTTGGTATTTAAGTCAAATGAATGGTGTACTTTGTTTAAAAAAAAATATCAGTTTGACCTTAAATATTAACATAAACGTTATTTTCATTGTTCATTTACTATTTTACTGTTTTACCATTTTATTATTGTCGTCCGTTGTCGTGGTCATCTTTATTGAGTCACATAAGCTCTATAAAGATAATTGAAAATTACTGATTTATTTTTTTTATCAATATTAACATTTTCTTAATTTTTATATTTTTTTTCTATTTTATAATACAAAAACCTAATTTCTAACATTTGTTAAGTTAAAAGAAAAAAAAAAGTGCATGCTCATGACAGTTACAGTTATACATAAATGCAAACCCACCATGGATGGTTTATATAAAAAAAAAAAAAAAAAAAAAAAAAAAAAAAAAAAAAAAAAAAAAAAAAAAAGAGGAAAAATTAAAAAGCAATTATATGTGTATGCCTCTATTTATTATAGTGGGATGCAAGAAATCTCATTATTTGTGTAAGTATTGAAGCAGGAATCAGATAAAGATTTAAGGAAATCTTTACAAGCCAAATGGGTTTTTTGATGCCCCCATAAAAGAAAGATTAGAATCTCAATCAAACCACAAATGCTAATTCTAAAAAATATTATGATGTCCCAATAAGCAACAAACACCCACATCCAACCAACCAAATCAAATCCATTCCATTAGTTAAGTTGAGGTCCTGAATCCACAAATTGTGGTCTAGTCCCTTGTATTGTACATATATTATAACTTGAAATGACAGCACTCAACTTTCCCTTCATTTGATGGATTCTGAAATTGTAAGGAATTTGCATATTCTATGATTTTATCTTATCAGTTCTTGATTTGACCAATAGCATAGATATTTTTCTTGAAACATATAAATGAGCATTGAGAGCCTATGGATTTCTTTTGAATAGAACGGCTGAAGGAGGTTTAATACCTTCAAGTCACAGAACATAAAAATTTTTACCCTTTCTAACAAAATGTATTTTCAAAAATTGAACTTGCGATCTCATTTTTAAGAAATTGAGGTTGCTTATCATTGCAATCGATGGGTTCTTCACTTTTTTAAAAAGAAAGATGAATGAGAAAACAAAACATTGTTGCATGCTATGTGGAAAAAAAAAAAAGTTACATTCCATTGATTAATTATGTGAGACAGGTATGCACTTTCAGAAAAGTGTATGTAATGCTTGTGCATTACAAATTGCTTAACATATAGATTTGAAGTCATCAATAACCTTTGGTTACATAAAGGAGTTTCGATCTTCAACTATGAAAAGCTTATCATTGTCTCTAATCACTTCAATAGAGTCAATTTCTGAACCTTCTTCATCTGTTATCATTGCGTTTCTCGCATCAAATTGAAACTTTTCACCTATCAAACAGTGAAACCAATATTTTAATTAATGTATGTAATGTACCCTTCAGAAAATCAAAAATCTAAATTTCATGAACGAAATTTTTTATGTTCAACGAAGATTAATGTACCTGCAATGTTTTTCAGCTCTTCTATTGAACTTGGCAATCTGATTAATCTACCAGATTGTCTGCTGTTATTTTGTTTCCTAATCAAAGGATGGCCCTTATATATACTTACTCTTTTCCAACTTGATTTTCCACGTTCTTCCTCTTCTTTCTTCTTTAAAAGCAATCTTTCGTTAGATAAATCATCTGGTACTGTAATTCGGTGTCCAATCTCTCTCTTTTGCAGCATATCGTTCAATGTTGTCGAATTAAAGTCATGCGTGTTTTCTGCAGTGACATCTGCACCATTCATCACTAATAAATCTACCATCTCTATGTTATTTTCTGCCACAGCTATTTGAATTGCTGTTTTTCCTTGCCGGTCCTTGGAATCGACATTTAGTCCTTGCTTTAAAAGTTCTTTCATCATTGTTAGATCATTTTGTCTCGCAGCAGTGCATAAAAGATCGCCAGCAGTATGTGGATCAGAAATGCTAGCAAAGTGAAAAAGGATTCTAAATATGGATTGGTGATTTGTAGATAGAGCTTCCCATAAAGCATTGTTACCATTAACATCTGTGATATGAAAGACATTAGATAGATAGTTTTCAGGAAGAACAAATTAGATAATTAGGCATTCACAATAGTTAAAGAGATTTCAGGTTATGAAATTATGAATTGTGTAGTACCTTTCAGGTGTATGTTGCATCCATGCCTGAGAAGTACCATAACACACTCTTCATGCCCTTTTGATGCTGCAATGTGCTGGTGCATCATAAATGTATTAATAACTCACTACTAAAGATATGAATTTAACAATATTGATTTAACATCATTTAACAATTTATTTTAAAAATAATGATTAAATTCTGAGTATGAAAGTGAATAGATAGGAGCATACCAATGGGGTTCTGCCCTTAGAGTCTCCAATATCAGGATCCAATTTTGCCTTGAGAAGTTCTTCAAGAAAAGCAGCATTGCCTGTACTGGCTACAGTCAACAAATTGACAGCCATATTTGGATCATCTTCTTCTCCACCCTCAGCCAGAAACTCAGCGATCTTCAAATTTTTAAGCTTTTTGTGATGCTGCAATGCGAAATATTAAAGTCAAACCTTGGAGAATGAAAAATTAGAGAAGATAGTTCCATAAATTGACATTTACCTCAAGAAAGTTCTTTAATATAGCAACATAGTCTTCTTGTTTACTCTGCATACTTTCTATCAGAACTCTTGTTTTGAGTCTCAGGAGTTGTGAAAGTGTCTTTGTTCGAAATGTAAAGCTTTGAGGCCTGCAACAAAGTGCACCAACTTCTCCAAACATGTCCATAGAATGCAGAGTCCCAACTACTCTCTCCTTTTCAAGATCAGAGTCAATGATTTCTACTTCTCCAGATACAATTATGTAAACATCCTCTGGCGCTTCATTTTGCATAACAACATCTTCTCTTGGTGGAATGTACTCAGGTTTCATCTCCGCAACCTAATTATACTTTGATCATTCTGTTAGATATTGAAACAATTTCATTCTTTTCCTCTCATCTAATATTCCAGCAATTTTGTAAATATTTGAACTTTAATTATGCAAACTTCTTTTCTTAAGAACTCAAAATTTGCAATAAAGAAGTCGTATAGTAATGTACTAAGTGTTTATAAAAAACACATCCAATGTTCATTTCCTGCACTTTAGGCACTAAGAAATGATTAAGTTCAACTATTAATCTGAGCATAAAACACCAATTTCTCAATATTTTTGTCATGATTAATTGGGTTCCAATTGGAGTTTGAAGTTGCAATTTCCAGGTCTTCGAAATACGTTAACTGTAGTAGTACTAAAGCAAATTTCATTCATTTCTTTGTAGATCTTTGGTTTGAACATTATTTTTCTTCAGTAAGTATATTGAACGGGGAAAAGAAAAGAATATTGTAGGTCTTACCAGGAGCAGGAGTATTTCTCTTGAGACACCATTGAAAAGATAGACCTTTTCAACTGTTGGCAAAAACAAATGGTGGCAGATACTTTTGTAGATGGTTTTCGGTAATTGTTCAACCAAATGATTCTGGTTCAAGCTCTCAGCCTTAAATCGCAAACACATATAAGCCAAAATCTGATCTTTCAATCTTGGAGGTAAATGGTTTCTGCACACGAAATTTGATGCTGCTTCAATGCTATTCCTCTGCAACATTAATTGACCTACTTTTCAATCAAAATCATTACCATATAACTTTCACTTTCACTAGAACATACAAAACCTCAATGATAAAAGAAACTAACCAAAAAAAAAAAAAAAAAAAGAACTTACAAATTCCATAGTACGGCGAGTTCCTTCAACAACAAGATTAGTCATATTACCAATCAAATAAGCAGTCAGGCCAAGATTGAAGAGCATGTAGAAGATGATGAAGATCATTTCCATGGTGTTAACAGCATGGAGATCACCATAACCAACGGTGGTCATGGTGGTTATAGACCAATATAAAGCTGAAATATATCTAATCCAAAGACTTGTCTCTCTGAAATTTGGGATCACGGCACCTATCCATGTCTTCCCTTGATGCGGGTATCTATCAGCTAACAAGTAGTACAAGCATCCAGCACAATGCACTAGAAACAGTGTTACCTATACACATCAAAATCCATTTTCGAGTGATCTTTGTCAGCAGCCAACAAATACAGTAATCAGGTGTGTAAATGAGCCGAGCCAAACTCAGAACCTGTCAGGCACATAGCTCGGCTCCATAAAATTTAGCTCAGGTCAAAACTTGACGAGTCTGAAGATTTTAGGCTGGAGCTGGATGTAAGTATCAGTTCAACTAGTAAAAGTTTGAGCACAGGCTCAAGTAAGCCTAATATATATATATATATATATATATATATATATACAGCCAACATTTTAAAACTTTTTTAGAGCCCCTAACGGCAATAATTTTTTCCCATTTTAAAATAAAATTACTGAAAATATAAAAACAAAGATTTACTTACAAATAGTAGTCTGATACATCTGATCCAGAAATAGTTGAATCTGATGTCCTTCTCCAACCTGCAAAAATTGGAAAAAAAAAAAAAAGAAAAAGAAAATAAGGTAATATATTATTGGGTTAAGTGTCCTAATAGTTAGGTAAAGAAAAGCCACTTACCTAGTGAAAAGCTGCTTAACCCGCCTGAGACGCCAAAATCTAAGGATACCCAACAGGGAGTAAGACAGACCCAATTTCTCTTTGCCGGTGAACAAGTAGCCCAATAACTCAAACGGGACAGTAGATGCCACATCCATCAAGAACCATGTCGAGAGGTACCTATTGCATACACATGTCTGAGATTTTAGCCACAAGCCCATTATTCATCATTGTAGTCTATTTCTCGGCCCAATGGGCCTCAGCTATTAAATTTTTTAGGATGAATCTATAACCTGATGAAATTCATAAACTTACAACCTGTCTTTGAAATATTAACAGATGGACTACTTAAATGAATGCCAATAAACTAAAGAGACTATTTAATTAATTTTTTTCCCTTGTGCATTTTTTATTAGTATTTTTCACTAATAAATAAACAAAATAAAGCACTTAATATTAATTGTTCAAAGAAAAAAAAATTAATAAGTTGTTTGAAAAGACTAAAAGAAAAATTCGAAACATTTTTTTTAACCATCAGTTATCTGAAACTCATTGATTCATCTATTCTAGATTGTGTTAGATAAGCTCACAAAGAGGGCAAAACACTTTTTCTCGAGTGTTTAAAAGGATTTTATATTCAAAGCTCAAATTGGAGAGTTAAAAGAGAAATAATTACTATCATTCCATCTCATATTTCAAGAGATAAAATTGAGATATTATATTATATATAGAAGAATAAAATAAAATAAAAAAAGAGAGGAAAAAGCTTAAAAAGCCAAGCATAAATCTAAGTAGAGATGCTTTTCCGATCATGAAGTTAGAAAGTTGAAATGGATGTCAAATGGCCAAAATATAATCATCTTAGATTCCTAATCATCTCTTTGAGACTCTGAAAAAGGACAATCTCTTTTTTTTCTTTTGGATGCTTTTTCTTTTTCTCATTATATGATATAGACAGACAGACAGAGCAGCCAACTACCAGAATTTTTATGATTGAGAAGATAATAATTAAATTAAAAGAAGTGTGAAAAAAGGGAAAGGGAAAGGGAAAAGGAGGATGAGAGTGTAATCAATAATGGAAAGTGGTTTCCAAACAAATCTAATAATGGAATCTGAAAAATAAATAAAGACTTCAAAAGGGAGGTTTCCAGATTTATCAAGAATTTAATTTTAGACAAATATATATATTTTTATGTGGGTAGTGTCTAGTTCTTAATATTGATTAGCAGACAGCGTAGTTCCTACATGCAAATACCTCCAAGAATTGAACGGAGAGCTGACGAAAGTTTGTCCAGCTAGGTTTCTATTAGGCTAAATCAAGAATTTATCATGTTTCTGAAGTGGACTAACCTCAGAGCAATCTTTCTTCTGTCTCGAACCAGAAGCTGTGTTCTTGAATCGATGTAAGCGACCAAGAATGTTAAGACAATATCAACAGCAAAAAATAGATCAACAATATTGTCTGCAATGTACAGTCCTGTAATTGAAGAGGCATTTAGAAATGCAACTTCAAAAGGGTAAACCCATGCAGAATAAGCTACCAGAACCACCATAAATGATTCCCAACTCCTGCAATAAATTTTATATCACTCATTAATTTAATTAATTAGTCAACATATATACATAGATGAAAGCCTATTTATTATTTATTATTTTTCCAATTAAAAATCACCATATATCTATTTAATACAAATATATAAATTTCTTGGTATGCAAATGCTTTTATGATCAATTAATTAGTTCCCGTAAAAAATCAATATTTATTTCCTTCTCTTCTTCTTCTTCTTCTTGATTTTTTTTTTCCCTTTGTTAATAGTAATTTCAAGATGTTCCAATTTTTTCTTTTTTTTTTTTAAAAAAAAAAAGAATCATGAAAAAAACAAGTAAAGAACTATATATAAAACATGTTGATGAAAACTAGCCGACATGGCTGCATAAAAAAGTTAATTATTTAGCAGAAGCATATGCTTTTCATGTGCCAACTACTTACGTTTCACTTCATAATTTGTTTTTGAAAAAACAAAAACTTAATAATGAAAATGTTTTTGTTTTGTTATTATGATTATATTTTCTTTTCCGTAATTTGTCTTTTTAGGAAATGATGCCATAAGTGGAATGAATTATTAGAAAAAATAATAATGTAGAGTTATTTTGAAATTTGAGAGGTTACAAATTCAACAATAAAAATTTAAATTTAGTATTGAAAAGCTATATTACACTTCATGACTTCTATAAACAAACATGCATAGAAGTTGCAGTAGAAGAAAAAGAAATATTTTTTTTGTTACCTGTATCTTGAATCCATAGGAGATATGATCCACCCTTTACTCTCTGTAGGGTTCTGGTTGTAGCTAGAGACACCCAAAGGTGGAAGAATGATCTTAGACAAGCTAGAGAGAGAAAGAGAAGTATCATCTTCTTCATGTTGATGAGTGCTTTCTGTATCTCCATGATGGCTTTTCCAGCTTCTCTTCATGATAGATGAAGCTTGGTAAAGATCAGTTGGACCAAATCTCATTTCCATTCTCTAAAAAACCAAATATAATTACTGGGTTTTGTTAAAAATGAGATGATCTTGAAAGAAAGTGAGGATTTTCAGTATACTAGAAGAAGAGAATTCTTGGGAGGAAAAGTTTCCTTCCTGATGATAATGTGGTCCTGAAATAAGAGATATATGCACTGTTATGCCCCTATTATTTGAGATGAAACGGAAATGGCTTTTAGGAGGGAAAGAGGTAAAGGAAACACCTTCATTGATTGATGTTATTTGACAAGATCTTGAATAGAAATGGTGGGGCGTGCAATATATATATATATTTTTGAGTGGCTAAGGACCATTATGGACTATGGCCTGCCCTACCTTAGCTTGCCTTCCCACCCCAACTACCATCTCACTCTTTCCCTTGTATGTAGTTCCAATATTATTATGTGATGTTACAGCCATAATCAATTTGTCACATACTGCAACACTTTTGTATGTATGCAGGTTGTTTCCACATTAACTTTATACATTGGTTTTATCTGCAATTGGTTAAACTCCAAGTATAATTTATGCATTGACAATAAAGAGTATGCGGCTCATTACATTCCATTTATTAAGGGATTAAAATTGTGTTGTGATAAATAGTTTAATACTCTTATTTTTTCAAAAATGGTTGAATATTGAATCTTCGTAAATGAAACAAGTACTAGTTGAAAGTATTTTATCTTTTGATGAGCCGATTCAGAATCGATTCACCAAAATTAATAGTTTGACAATTATTAATTATTTTAATAATATTTAGTTGTTAACTGTTTGAATAGATTTTTACTAAAAGTTAAAAGCTAAACGTGATATGTACTAACTTTTTATAAAGAAAAAAAGGCAACTATAAGGCTTATAAAGAATAAGAGGGGCTCACTTGACAGAGTGTCTGAGCATTGTTCATCGTGCTAGTTTCGCTAATCCAATTCCAGTAGCAAAGGAAACCTTCTCTCTTTGGCTTTTGGGCTTATGTCTCTCTTTCAAAGGTTTGAGTTTCTTTAGTAGCTTTGGGCAGGACAATACTGGTACTCAGTCGATCTTGATCTAACCCGTTTCGGGTTAAGAAAAGGTTTCTTTTCCTTTTCATGAAGTTTTTATTCTAGGCCCCTTCTTAGTCAATGGACTGATAGTTGACCACTATCTTAACATTTAAAAGTTAATTCAAACATTATATTATCGAATATTATAAAAAATAACGTTTAGCCTTTTAACTAGTAGGAACGTTAAAACTATCTAAAAATTTATTATTGAATATAATTTCGGTGCGAGTATGATTTAATTCTAACCCAATAAACGAAAAATATCTATGATTAATAACTGTGATTAATCATAAACCTAATCTATAGACTCGCTCGTAAACCAAATTAATAAAATCGAATTAAGATATTTTAAAAATTATTCTAATTTTATCTTTTTTTTTTTCTTTAGATCAAAATACTTTTGTTTATTTTCATCGATTTGTTCCATGGATCAAGTCTAAATAATTCAATCCACTGGAAACTTTCTTCAGAGCATACACGTTTTCTTGCAAAAAAATATATGAATTCATACTTCAAGATGAGAGATTTATCACATTTTTTTTTTCAAAAATGTTTTTTGAGGATAAAAGGTTTAACTTTAACATTGTTGTGCACAGTGCATAAGAGAATCTACTTCAATACCCTTCTATTTTGAATAAGGATTGGTCGATCACATAATACAAAGATAGGGTTGTTGTCTGGTCCCTCATTCCCTAAATTAGTTTGTGCTCAGTCACAGACTCAGCAAAATGGTCCTCTAACCTCTTACAGCCACAGAATTATATGCATAAACGGACTTTTTTTGGCTAATAATATATTGAGAGGTCATTTATCTCAAAATGATCATTGTATCCATATATTCTTTCTGTTTCAAAATATAAATCATTTTGAATATTTTAAAAAATAATAAATAATATTTTTTAATATTATTCTTATTTATATTAAATACAATAACTAACTTTATCAGTAATTATAAAAGATAATTTGGTCAAATTACTCTTAGTTTTGTTATAGGATTTGTTGGTCAAAATTAGTTAGTAGTTTTTAATAAAACGCTAAAAATTAAATATTATGTAACTTAACTTTTTTATAAAACGTTGCCTTGACTTATAAAAATTAGTTGAAACGCTATATTATCGAATATTATAAAAAATAACATTTAACATTTTGAATTTGAAAAGTTATTGCCTGTAATTAGGAGAATTAATCATTTTTTTAATTTTTATATAATAATTTATAAAAAGTAGATAAGTCCTTCCCACAAATTAATAACATAGCCCTTCCTTGTGGATCTCTCTCTTCTCTTGCAATTCCTAATCCGATTGAAAGAACAAAATCCATTAAATTGGTTAGATGAATAATTTTGTAGGCATTTACACACCCACCAAGTTTCAATTGAATGGAATGTACTGAATTCAAAGAAAGAAGGCAGTAGGGGCAGATTAGACTGCAATTGGTGGTGGGGTTTGTAAAATGATGGAGACAAGGAATGGTTCCACTTTCTTGGTGGAGAGCTTCCTGGAAGTAAATTACAAAAACAACCCTTCAACTTGTATATTACTTTCAAAACAGTCCTTCGAGGATTCATGTTTTGGGGTAAGTATTCTTTGACATTTGGGATTGATTCTCAGATGATATGAACTGAAGTCCCTATTAGAGGTTGTGTTTGTAGCGTTTCTTTTAAGATATGCTCCCTTTTTGTAGGGGGAAAAATTGGAAGCTCTGAGGTCTAACTCCAAATTCTATTATGTTAGAAACCTACTTCAGGTTGTAATTTATTTGAATTAAATTTTATAATTTATAACCTAAAAAATTAATGGGGTAATTAAACATATTTTGATGTTAATTTCTTTTTTTTTTTTTTTTTTTTTCTCACAGTTGGTTAAAACTGAAATCTCAAATGTAACATTTATTAAATTGCCCTTAAGAGAGGTTTAGAATACTAAAACTTGAGCTGGAGGCCTATGAACCTCAGGTCCAGAATGTTCAGTAACTAAGGGACTTGAAGTCTACAGCATTCAACAACTTGGGTTTTAGCGACCAATGGTCCAGTTTAGATAATTTTTTACATCTCAAATTTATTTATTAAATCGTACTTAAAAGATAAATTTTTCATATTTTAAATTTAATTATAAATTTTACAAATTCTTACTCTTCATCTTACTTTGTTTGTTCATTGTTGTTGTAGTATGGCAAAAGGATGGAGAAATTTTGTTCGAAATATTTTGATCTTTGGATGACTAATTGGTCCATTTGGTGGAGAAGAAACAACACTGCAAGAGAAAAAATAAATTGTTAATTTTTTAAAAAAGGGTTTAATTTAATTGAATTGAAATAATTAAATTTTTAAAAGTATTTCAAATTCATTAATTTTAATATTATAAATTCATGCAAATTAAATATTCAATAAATTTAAACAACAAATTTTATCAAATTTAAATGCAAGAATTTAAATTGATGAATAAAAAAGTAATATAAAATTATATCTCAATAAATTGACAATAGTGCTCAAGTATTAAAATTATTTTTAATTCTTATGGTACCAAATATATATTTTATAATAATAATAATTTAATTTTTATTTTAAATTAACTATAATTTTCAAAATAATATTATAAGAAAATATCAGTCAACTATTTTACTTATTAATAATAAAATAAAATTTCTTAAAAAAATTTACTTGTAACACCCATTTTGAGTCCCATCCTCATTGGATTTCAGGAAAGATCAAAATAACTCCATACAAAGCAGTTAAATTGCCAAAACTGAGGTAATGCTAAAATTATTATAAAAGAGAATTGAATTTAGACTTACTAATTGCCATTAAATATTTTACACCAACAAAATTTCATAATTCGGTCGCTTTAGCGACTATAAATGTCTCTCCTCAGGATCAAAAACTCAGGAGTCCACTCCACGTTGAGTTTGTAGCAGGGCAGACAGATGGCAATGGTGGCAGCTATTCAGTTCTTTAGGTTACAAATAAATGAGTTGCACAGGTCCTCCTGATGTATTTGATAAATCCAAGATTGTAACTGCACCAATCTTTGTGAAAATAGCTTGATTTTATATTATACTATCTTGCGGGAACAGTAAGAAACCAAAATTTCTAGTTACCATAAAATTCCCGGTTGATATGATTAAGTTTTCAAGGGGAAGCCTCCAAGAAAGATCGTCCACAAGCACTCAGGCCAAAATTGTAGGCTATCACTTACAATTCTGACTTGTCTTCCATGCGTTCCTCTGCAGAGCTGTCGGTTGCAGGGTCCTTTGGTTTGTTAGGAGCTGCTACAGGCACTTTAGAGTCGATTTCATCACCTAATATTTTCGCAGTGAATTGTCTTGCCTCAGAATCGAGTTCCACCCATTCAGAAACTATTCTTCTTGCACCCTGAGAAAATGAAAATGAAAATATAAAAAGCATTTTAAGCAAAATGATAAAGAACATGATGCATGCTGATCAAATAAACAAGCATCGTAGAACAAGATTACATAGCGACCTGAAGCTTAGGTTCCTTTGTCATAGGATTATTGCAAAGATCAATGGTTTTGGCCTTGGCTTTTGTGGAATTACCACACCATGATTCACACCATAGCCATTCTTGGGGAAGTGAAAAGATGGGTACTGTATGCTGAGCATAGTTCGGAAGATCCTGAAAAAAATTTATATAAAATCAATGAATCTAGCACAAAAAAAGGAAAACAAATATGATGAAAACAAAGAAAATGATTACGAGATACGAGGACTAACAAATAGAGGCACGTCAACGTACTGAAAAGGAAGAAACGTCAAGCTAACAACTTACCTGATCCAAATTGGCCAAACTATTTGGATCCTTGCTGAGAGTTTCATAGAAAACTCTCAGATTATCTCCAGCAGCAGTTTCCCGAAATTTTACCAAATCGACAACGTACAAAGCACTGCATGAATTGCAGCAGAAATTAGCTGCCTAGACAAAATTAAAAAAATAAAAAATAAACTCATTAGTTATGAAACATACATTCATAGAAATGATTGCTTACCTTATATGGTATGATTTCCCCCGTAAATGTTCTTTCCAGAAACCCTGTTTCAAAACAATTAAGGGAGGAAGTGAGAAAGAAGAGATGCAATAATGGGCATTAAATGAACTTAAGCAGACTCCACAAACTATGAAAGGCAAAAAGGGAAAAAAAAAAAGTAGGAAAGGGTTTACTTGTCTCCAAAATCTATATCCATCCATGTCCTTGTTGTTGTCACAGAATGGTGTGTATGCAAGTGGTCTTCCTTTTATATCCATGTCATAAAGCTCTCCCATGTCTGCTCGAACAACCTGATCTGCATCAACAAATATGACCTGCACGTGGACGACTGATGTGTTTCAGGCACATAACTCAAAAATGTGAGGTCAGGAGAAATGAAAGAATAATAAAAGGACACCATTACCTTCTCCAAAGAAAGAGGAAAGATAACATCAAGGAATAAAATTTTATATGCCCAAATAATACGCTGCTTTTCTTTCTGCTTATGCAACCAGGAAGGCCATTTATAGGTGATCAGTTCATACTCAAATCCATATTCTTGTGCCATATATGGAATCACATCCTGCATATTATGCCAACAACCAAAGTTCGCAGGTTCGCTTGCAAGTGAGATAATCTAAGTAACTGAAAGGATTCAAATAATAAAAATAAATGAAATAAATTTGACCTTAAATTGAGGAGAAAGATAGTTCTTTATAAACCAAAACTTCACTGGTCGATTGGTGTTCTTTAAGACACTTAGAATCATAATTTTAAGGAAACGTTCATATCTGCAAAGGCCCAAAAGACATTACAGAATCATTGAGATAAATATTAATGCTTCATTTTGGGATGCACACACAGGAAAGTATCAAGTATGTAAATGTGCACATCATTTGTCCATCAAAGTATCAAGTTTGTGAATGTGTACATCTACATTTGTCCATGAGAGACTGGATAGGCATGTGAGTGATAGTGCAGAGGACTCCCATAAATTTTGTTGATGTGATCTATTATTGAATATATTATCGACCAGCAAAATAGAAAAAAAAATTCTTGAGCAAAAGTTTGATAGAGGAATGGCAGGAGAAACCTGATGATGCAGACAAAATCATGCTATAATGTAAGGTTTCGCAACTATACAAGAATTAGGACACACTTTCCACAAATTACAATCTGAGGGACAAATTTGCTATTATCTGAGCAAGTACTTAAAATCTGTTGCTGCGAAGCATGCAATCCTAAATCAAGATCAACAATCATAAATATCAAATATTAATCTATTATGAACTTAACCTAACTTAGATCGAGTTTGTAAAGAATTATTTTCCTTGAGTAAATTAGACACGAGAAAATCAAAGTGAACTACCAAGAACTCTTCATCCCTGTAAGATTTTTGCATCAAGTGATAGGTCTGTTGACTGGTTGATTCCATGTTCACAGCACAAGACAATTTCTTCTTTTTTTTTTTTTAAATGGTTCTGTTTAATACTCCAAATATATGTTACACACACTGAATAATAGCAACGACACACCAGAGCTCAGAAATAAGAATGCTGGTTCTTTTAAGTTCAGAATAGAAGAAATTTCAGCTGAGAATTTTTGTTTAGAAGTTCAAGCAGTATTTTCTTGTTTCAGAAGGTTTGCTTCACAGACATTTTGTTCATTCTTCACCTGGATTAGCTTATTTTGTTTAATAAGTTCAATTTCCTAAGTAGAAAAATAAAATAACAATCAAGAAGTAATTGAGAAAAATGAAAAAAAAAAGCACTTACAAATGTCCAGAAGCAATAGAAAAAATATTAATTGGCTTTCCTCGCCGGGTATACTTCCCATGTTCCTGATGAGGAAATGTCAAATTAAGCAGTATTCTAAAAGCATAGCAGATAAAACATATGCACGAGAACTTATTCCCCCAGTTCTAGAAATGATGTGATCATAAATTTTTCATATCCCAAGTTTGAATTTAAGCGCTTGTTTCATAAACAAAGAAAAACTAATCATAACCAAAGCCTTGGAGATTGAAGCTCAAGAAATTTGTTCTTCCCATGCCCCTCAGAGAAAATGCAAAACTACTTGTTTCTCTAGGAGCATAGTAGACACAGCAAAACGTGAGATTTATTCTTCAGTTCAAGCACAGGATGTCTCAAATTCATCATTCGAAATGTGCAATTAAAATAATTAAGTCATTTATTTTTTGTTAAATGAAAAATTTACAAGAATTAGGACTTGTTTATCCTGAATACGTAATTGAAAAAAAAATTATGCTTTATCAATTTAATTTGGATGCCATGTTTGGGATTTTTTGTTAACAAAATTTTATTTATTAAATTACCGATTAGAAAATTTATTTCAAAAATTAAAAATTTAATTGTGTCACATCATTGCATATACTGATTGAATTTTTTTCAAATATTTATTTTTAAAATTTTAATCAATGTCACATGATGATCTAAAAATGGATGGAAATACTTTTTAATATGCAATTCTATCCTTAATTGCAATTGAGGATGCTATTGCTACAAAATATCAAAATTGGGATAAAAATGGCATAGAAGCCAAAATAAGCTGATATTGCAAAAGTTCCTAAAGTTCAGAGTATTATAATATATTAGGCCAAAGAGAAAATATAAGAATTGAAAGAAAAAAAAAAAACATGAACAAATAAAAGATAACTTACGGTTGAAGTGTTCTCATCCTTCTTTCCTTGTCCACCAATTAAACCAGAAGCCCATTTGAAGATGTTAGAATTCCAGTTATTATTAGATCCCTGTAAACGGCAATAATTTGTTAGGCTACATAACCTAAGTCTCCAGCCAAACGTCATTTTGGACCAGCTATATCAGCCAACAGTTCTATAAACTCACTTTATTTTTCCTATGAGAATGGTTATCATTGTCACTGGAGACCAGCAAGTTCTCATGCTCCATTCCCTTTTTCTTTGCCACTTCCAAGTGAACTACTTTTCCCCGTAAATCATTTATGGTTATACGTTTTGACAAAAGCTTATCGAGATCTCCGGAACCATCTTCCTTTAGAACATAAAGCTCAGAGCTTCGACCTGGAGCAAGTTGAAGATACCATACTCCGGGAGAGACTTTCATTTGCCAATAACCCAAATTGGCCATCACAATAGTATCAACCAAGTGAGGTGAATTGCTAGTTCCAAGAATCAGCTGAAGACCTCGAGGGGGATCTTGATCTTTCTCAGAACAATGACCTATATTAAATGGGATGTTAATGATAAAAGTCAACCATGAGACTTCTTTCAATTGGCAAATGAATGAATTATCACCCAATTAGTTAGATTAAATTACATAAAAACAAGAATCCTGAGACATTTTCACAGACACAATCTCACCAGTAAGGACAAGAGCTTCTAGTTCAAAAACTGCCTGCAATGTCCTTGTGTCCCCCAAGTTCTCAAGTAAGATGTTATCCAAGTCATGACTAAAATAATAGGCATAAGCAAAAAGAACAAGAAGCCACAGAGAGTAGTGTCAGCAAAACTAACTAAACTCTTAACCTCTAGCAAAATATGTTGGAAAATGGACCATATAACAAGTTTCAAAATGCATATAATGAGGAGAGGAACATACACAGCAATGACAGGCTCAACAAGCCACGGCTCAGGAACATCAAGATTCATGGTAAGGGTCTTTGATAATGGCATATTAGCAAAAAATGCTTTAGGGCCATTTACTGTGTAATCAGTACTGCTGAAATCATCCTGAAAAGTCAAAGCACAACTAAGACATTGGACAAGGAAATCAACAACTCCTTTAAAAATGAAAAAAAGAAAAATCAGATGTATACCATGGTTGGTACGACATATCTGTAGAAATTCTTTAATGGAAGATCAACAAGAGAACTCTGCCAGAAAACCATAAACTCATTAGTTCCTCAACTTGCAGAGTCCATATTACTTGATGAAAGCAGGCACAGAAGGAAGAACACACAACTTAAATGAATATGCCACGTAATGCTAAGCAATGGTGCAGGAAGAAGCTATTGGAGTTTTTTTAAAGAAAAAAACAAGAAAATGAAAGAGAGAAAAAGAGTAGGATAGTGGGAATTTTGACTCACCATAGGGTTTAGGACAATTCTCATGCTTGCTTGAGTGTATTGCCTGAGAACTCTAAGCAGGGAAGCCACCTTTTGACCGATTGGACTTAAAGGATCAACTACCGCATCAATGTGAACACTAGAATTCTCATTTTCCATTATAACAGCACTGCACAAAAACAGGAAAGGATTGGATTTAAAAGCAATAAATTGTTGAAACTCAAATGGCAATCTGCCAAAATATATGAAGATATAGATCAAGAAATAAGAAAATCATTTGATATCAACACATAATTGCACACTACAAGAATTCTGAAAAAAAAAAAGTAATTAATTATTTAAGAATGTATACATCAAGTAGTCACTATATCATTATACGATAAACTGATCTCTGCCATTGAGATACAGAACGGTAATACTTTACTAATTCATTCACTGCATCAGCTGTAACTGGGACAGATGACGAATGGGATGCAAGTCACAAATAGGTTGACAGTAATAAATATGGCAGCATTATAGAATTTTCTTATTTCTTAATCTTACAATTAGAAAGTTAGAGAAATTGAATGATTGAGAAAAACTCAAGAAAAAAGCAACTAGAAAATTAATAGACAGATACCATCGGAAAAGTGATAAGGCAAAGATTGTCATCTAGCATTTAATACGAAATTTGAGGACAGAAAACCATGGATGAAAATGACTTGTATTCACATTTTTCACAATTCATTTAAATTTTGATGCAATCCGTACATTTAGTATCTGATGTCATCACAATATAATAAAGTTTATGGAGACATTCGCATGCACATCAATTATATCATTGCAATCATCACATAGCTCATAAAAGTAAATAATTAGAATAACATCTTAGGGAAGAGAATCATCTAAATTGCAGGAAACTATAATTGTTACCTATATTCTGCATTCAAAATCTCAAAACGAGCACTTTCCGAACTTCGATCTCGCAAAGCCATTGCAGATGACACAGACATAACAACATCACTAACAAATTTGCTGCATGTTACATTAGTAAAATCAATATAAACTTTCCACTTCTAATTTCGAATTCAAAAGATAATATAATGGAAAACTACAAATTTATCTGACGCAATCACATCAGCTAACTCTTCACAAATGAACAAAAAACAAATCTTTGTCAAGGATAAAAAGAATTCACATGGGATAATATAAATGGCCAAATATGAGAGGTAAAAGGGAAAGATTAAAAAATATGGGAAGCACTTAGTCAGAAATTTGCATATGGCACTTTGTTGGCTTCTCTAATCAGCTAAGCTTCTATCTAGTTCTTCAATTTCTCTATATGTAATTACAGCAAAACTAATTAAGGAATCTAGGAAGAATTTATCTTGGAATTGGTTATATTGAGGATGCTGATTTAATGGGAAAAGAATGTACAAGATTCAAATACAAAGAGATGAATTTGACCTATCAAAATTTTCCAATCTGCATAGCATCTGAACCATACTATCCCTTGCGAGAAAAGGTTGAAGGCAACTGCCTTCAACCTGTCGGCTGTGTTTAATGGTTTGAAAAATCCAGACATGCTCTGCCCCACCCCCTAGTGCCAAAAAACCAGGGATTCCTATCCTATCCCACATCACACATCAATGGACTTTTCTTATTAGGCTAATGATCATTGGTGAATATGTAGACCAAAGAACCTCAAAACATCTGCAGCTGGCACTTGTTTTTTGATGAATCAATGATGTAAGCTTCCCTACCCATCAAATAAACAAAAAATAAAAATAAAAACCTATACCCAGCTGCTTGTTGAATGCAAAATAACGCAAATGGGAAAGGGGATGCAGGGCCTTGTATTTGGGAGAGACACCACAAGGACCAAATTCAAACCTTGTTAGCATGTCAGGGTCTATGTCCTGCCAATGCAGTTCTTCAATAATCTCCGCGATGTGCTTTATTCTTTGCTTAAATTCCAACGACTCCAGCAGATTTAGATCATGGCTCAAAAAGGTCCCTTCATTATCCAGAACCGTCACCTGTCAAATTATCACATAAACAAATATTGGGGTAGAATCAAATTTGTGAATACTATAGTGCCTATAAAATATAATTTGCATTAACAAATATTGAGAAATTAATCCATAAAACTAGCATATTTGCAAAACCAAAATAAGACGAACCCTTCCATTGGTTACGACTGCATTAACACCAGCCTCAAGCCCTAGTTGCCTATACAGAAATTGTGCAACCTGTATATCACAAAATACACAGTTAGAACTTCCCTTGCTAATGATCACAAGTGAAAATTACTAACACTAAACCAGTTAATCAATTCACCATAAATGTGCTGAAACAACTTCAAACAACTCAAGTCAAAAATTAAGAATTGAGAATAAAAGTTAAAGTGGTTTACAGCAG
Organism: Jatropha podagrica; assembly: GCA_947857235.1. Taxonomy (NCBI): domain Eukaryota; kingdom Viridiplantae; phylum Streptophyta; class Magnoliopsida; order Malpighiales; family Euphorbiaceae; genus Jatropha; species Jatropha podagrica. The sequence continues at coordinate 69,479 of CANUEP010213704.1, read as the reverse complement.
ATAGAATAGAAGTGAGAGAATAGATCTCTTTCAGCAGTCAAATGCAAACACTGATCATCACAAAAGCAAATTATAGTCATCTACCTTATTCAAATGATTTCTCATCATATCGACAGAAAAATCAACAAGAGCGGATTCATACGCCTTCAATGAAAACTCATTTGCATTAGCCAGCTCATAGACCTTGTCTATAAATGCAGCACTTTCAGTTGCCGAAGAAGATGCAAGAATGTAATTTTGCTCATAGAATGTGCATAGATGTTCCAAAAAGTTCAGCACATTCCTTTTATGACTGCAACACAACGTAAAGCAAGCAAGTGGTTGATCTCAAGCACTACTTGATTGATGAAGGTAAAGGAGTTTCTAGAGAAACAAGATTGACTTAATAAAAATTTGCAAACCTGAACGATGATGCAGTAATTTCGAAAACCTTGACAAAAAGGAGACCAGGTAAATCAGCATCTTGATTAGCACAGAATATAACACCCAAGCGAGCAACTTTAGACCCTCGTATCTACATCATATGCAAACATCAAAATGACATTAGTGGCAGTGTGATTGCTAAAAAAAGATACTATAGAAGTTATAAATAGCACTCATCACAAAAAAAAAGGGTTAATTGATAGAGATTTAGGATCTTATTGCAAAGAATAACCAGATAAAAAATTCCTTCGTGAAGCAACTTTATCCCTTTCAATGATGTGATATCAACAACAAGAAGTTGAGTTACAGGCTTCAAATCATCAACAGCTGCAATTATAGATCGTTGAAACAAAAATAAGCCTTATTGCAGAAACTAAGAAAGATTGTCAGCAGAATCTCACTGTTCTGTGAATAATTCTGCTTACTATCAGGAGAATGCAAGTAACAAATATCATTGATCACAGATTGCCCTTCAAAAACTGATGAACTCAGAGAAATAAACCTGGGTTTCGCCTTCCCCTCAGCAATGATCTGAATGTAAACATCAGCAGCATGAAATATTAATAAATAACGCACATATAATGTTATTGACAATCATCAGAAAAGGATAAACAACAAAATCCCAGAATGATTTACCTGAGGGTTATAGCGGCCAATACTGCTTTCTGACATAAACTTTTCCAAGACATCAGTACGAGAATTTATGAGCCCATAGTAAACTTGTTCTTGTAGTCTGGGAAGCTCATCATTCATGGCATTCATAAGAGCCTCCTGTGCATAGTAAACGAAATTTCTTACTGAGCAAGTATAAAGTGTTTACAACAGAGGTCAAAACAGAGAAGCACAGCAACATCATTCAATTAAAAGACAAAGACATAAACAAGCACAAATCATAATAGGGCAACTCATCAAAAGATAACCTTAGCTATAAACTTAGGGGATATTTTGTTACCGGAATTCAATATTTCCACAAAGAAAGTCATTGTCTTAGGAAAGTAGATTGGTAGTAATTCAAGGAAATTTGCATCATTGTATTCAGGTGGACAAAAATTTCCCATGAAAGTAAAATAATTAAGGGTATCGATATCATTATATTTTTTAAACTAATTTATTTCCTATAGGAATTCAATTTTCTGATCCTCTGAAATAAGAAAACACTTTCCCATATTCAAGGGAAAAAAAGGATAGGGCATGTATTCTGGAATTGAATTTTTCTGGGAATGTAGAATTCCTACAGGAACCAAACATCAAGATCTTGCTTTTCCAAATCACTTTTCCATGAGATTCCAGAAACTAAATGCCCCCTTAATGTAAACTGCCAACATAGAAAGGAAACTTTTTGTTTCATCAACCAGTGAAACTGTATCTCAGAAATTTTTGTAAATTACAATTATCCTACCGTTCCTCAAAAGGGAAAAGAAGGGATCATCCTAGTGAAAATGTCATGCCTATCATAAGAATATCAATACCAGAACTTCACATGATACAATAACCAAGAATTATGAGCTCAGAAATAAAAGGACAACTGTAGTGTAAAACAAAAGTATTACCTCACTAGACTCAATAACAAGACCATTCATCAAGAGGCAGCATTGCATTCTGTACAACCCCAGTTTGAAAACAAACATGGAGCTTTCTTGTGATAACTCATTATAAGTTTTCTCCTTTTCAAGCTTGAGCAATATATCTTGAGGTGGAGATGTTGCTTTTGGTCTACAGAAAGAAAATGCAAACACTTACTAAAAAGGAAACACAGATCAAAGGCAAAAGGAACACAAATCTTTATAGAGAATTCTAAAACAGAAGAATGGCAATACAGCAATATTTTTTAAGTTACCATGAAAACCCTTAAAAACTTACAGAACAGTTTCTACAAATGCACCTTCCACATGGTGCATCTCAGGAGAATCATCGATAGACTCTGCTGACTCCGTGCGCAATCTATTTATCTGCCACATGTATACATGAAATACCTTCTGTTTAGAAAAATTGAAATTTCTTTCCAACAGCAAGCTGTCACTAAACAATAGGATGGAATTTTCAATTGCAAATGCTGCTTGCACCCATTTGAGACGAATGTAAAGATAGAAAGGAGATGCTAATATAAAATCCAATTTCATGTATCCTTCTATGTAGACCATTGCTTAGCATTTCCTGGATCAAGGTTCCTAAGAGGTTACTTACATTTTGAGATGAAGCAGTGGCCTCCAATAACCTAACTAAGTTATATGAATTAGCAGTCAGATGTTCATCATTACACTTAACGATGCCCCCATCCATCATATTGAATTGTAGGGAAAGTAGCAAACTGTTTCCAGTCATTAGCATTTCCTTTAACCAGTTAGCATCAAAGGATCCCTATGGACTAAACTGCTAATTCAAAAATAAAACAAAACTTGTGGCTTCTTTTTTTTTTTTTTTTTTTAATCAGTAAAACAGACCTTAGACCTAATTAATTGTTCTATCAGCAACTACTCTCCTAATAGTAGTCAAGGATAAGCATGTACCAAAAACTAGAGCAGAAGTCTTACATTGCTCAGAAACTGGAAAGCTGTTTTAATTCCATAGTTTTCCTTGATATAAATGAAAAGACGAATAATCTGCAAAACATATTGTTGGCAACGGAATTCATAAGCACCACAGCAGTCAGCAGTCAAAGAGAAGAACAAGAAAGCAAACTGATTTGCATACATGTAAGAAAGCTGTGAAAAGGACCATATAGAACAAGGGAAAAGGAATTGAGAAAAGGAAATACCAAGCTGGACATATCCTCCTGAGTTTGACTATCATTCTCCACAGAAGATAAATGGAGACCAGCATCACCCACTTCAATTTTCTTGATAAACTTCAAAGAATACAGCAACAACCCAAATCTCATTGGAAAATTGTTCTCATACAATGATATAATCACATCAATGGACTGCAGGTTCACAAACAAAAAAACAATGTAAAATATTTGGCACAGGCTTGAGGGCATGGGTCATTGTGTGTGAGTGTGTGTGTGTGTGTGTGGGGGGGGGGGGGTTGCGGAAGGAGGAGAGATGTCAGAATCACTTGCCTCAAGACCACATCTGGTGGCTGGATCAAGAATATAAACTGCATGGAACAAATTCTTACGGATGTAACGTAGTTGCCCAGGGAAGACAGGCATCAAAATCTATCCAAAAAATTATAAGAGCAACATTTTCAAGGAATTTGAACTAATGAAAAATCATCAGTCACAAGGGAAAAAAATTGCAGAGAAAGAAATCTACCTCATTTATATTGCTTCGCCATCGCTTGTACATAGCATCCTCCTCCAAGTTATTGAGATAATGAACATGAGTTGATCGAAAATCAATACGAAAAATATTTGATTCAGGAGGAGACGTTGTTGACAAGAGTTTCCGAATTGCGCCATGTGGAACCTGAATGATTAGCAGCATCAAACTATCGAATATAATTCAGGATAACTTGAAAGTTAACTTTAAGAAATCACAGTCCGTTTTCACATATTACACCACTCGTAGAACATTACAAGGTAACAATTATTTCACATAAATCAGTCTGATGTAAGATTTAATTCCATTACTGCACATCATCTACAGTCCCATGCCAAACATGTCCAGTATTTAATACAAAAGTTTTAGCACATTTATTCATATGTGCGAGTATTAAGTCACACAAACAAATTGCCTTAATACTTTATTCGTGTGTCATAGCCTATTGTTATTTGATGTAGGATCAACATCATGATCTATAATTAGTTGATTATTTAAGATCTCTTATTTCAGAAAATCAGATCATTTGGGAGATCTCGATGTTAATTCAGATTTGAAATTAATTTCCATATTTGGAAGAGGGAGATGAGGGGTACGTCCTGAATGCTGTGGGCTGCAATGGGAAATAAGAATTTAGAGCGTTAGACCTTTCTGAGGATGGAGAAAAAGATCGACAAAGTGTTCCAACTTAATTGGGAATAAGGTGTGAGTTAAGCAAATGATGTTGGCAAAACAATTTACAGTAATTAGGCAGTTTACATATTTGATTTCCTTCATTATTTATTTCCTATTTCGTGATGGACCATGCCTTCTTCAGTTGTTTTACATCACCATTATCCAAAAATGAGAGATTAGCTACAGTTACCTTCAATTTTGAAAATTGATCAGCCAATAACAGCTCCTGCTGGACCATGTCTACCAACCTAATAAGAATACCAAGTAAGCAAAATCAAAAAAGTAGTTACGAGGTACAGAATAATGTTGTTGACTAAATGACAGGGTCAAAACAAAAATGCTGGTGTGTGGCAGCAACATGATTGGTTAAATTTGTATCTAAGAGCAACTTTGGAAGAATAAGGTTAAATTTACATAGAAGGGCAGCTTTAGAAGGACAAAGTGTAAATACCCTCAGGATTATTTTGATTTATTAGTTGCTAAGCATATGCTATTAGATGAATGCAAAGCTCACCAAACATAAGGATCCAGGATGGACTTTTATGCTTCCCTATGGGGAAAAAAGTTAGGGAAATGAAAGTTGGATGAGGAGAAAGTGAAGAGGGTAAAACAAATTTTAACCTCTCTTGTTTGTAGGATGAGGACAAATGAGGGGAAAGAGAGAGAAAACAATTTATTCATGAGAATTTAGTTCAATGTCCTTTACTTTCTCCTTTTTCTTTTTTTTCAAAAATTCCTCTTTCACCCCAATTTGGGGTGAAAGTGTTTTTTGGTCCATACAATATGAAATCCCCTCAGTTTCACTTGCTTCCCAAACAAAGGAAAATGAAAATATTCTCATATTTACCCTACCCTCTCTTTCCCTTGCCACTTCCACCCCTTTCCAAACAAACACTTTAAGGGCCAATAAAATCAACTTGCTAAAGCCTTCATGAATCGCTAGGGCAACTGACTTACCATATTTTTGCCTCTCAAGAATTCTATCATTTTAAGTTTTTTACTTGGGTTTTATAAACCAGTTATCCCCATAAATCCCTCTTTCACCAGGTTCAACCTATCTGGAAGAGGAACTCTTAAAGTTATTCACTCACAAGCATTAAATCAGAATCACTGCTAAGAAAATGACAATAATACTTTAAATGGTAGACTAACTAACCATTTGAAAACTTAAATGACAATAATATTTTAAATCATAGACTAACTAATCATTTGAAAGCTTAAAGTTAAGCACCGGATCAATCAACTACAGCCTGATTCCTAAGTTGTGTCGATTTGAATTTTCAAATAAATAAGTACCAGAAAAATACTATTGAACAACATTAGTTGGAAATAACTTATGTATATATCCTATTTTACAATCTCCCTTCCCTTAAGATTATAAAAAGTAATTGCCCCAAAAAAAAAAAGGCAAATTACCCTACACCATGAGAATGCAGTACATACGTATGCAACTAGTTTGTCAATAATCACACATGCATATTAAACTGTTGGCTAAGAAAGACAATCAGATATCAGAAGCACAACCTTTGCAGCTAAAAAATAGTACGTCGTTCATTGATATTAAAACAAAATAAAGCATGCTTCATTAACTGCCGAACAAATATCAAAGAATCCTTTAGAGAAAAAGGAGAAAATAAAATTAAATAGCTAATGGGATTTAACATGAAAAGCTCAGTCCTAGTGTCTGTAAGTTGTAGTTCAAAAGTGTTCAAGTACAATATTTAGTAATGGAAACTGCCAGAACTTCAAAGTCAAACGAATAAAGATTAACTCAAGAAATATACATAATTAGCATGACGTTTAAGACAAAAAGAGGAAGAAAGTCTAATGAGTACAGAAACTTTACAGATAAAGGTCAATATCCTCGATATTGATTAAAGCGCCATTCAAAGCCATTAAGGACTTGCCAGGAGGAATCATTCGTTGGTTTGCTGTAATTTCATCTTTAATTGAACTATTGAGCTGAAAAAAATTCAATATTCGAGCAGTTACATCAGACCAACCGCCGGTAGATTTTCTTTGGAGTGAAAAATCAGTATTATCAGCGGTTATTTCATTTTATCAAATAAAATTATGTGCACATGATAATACCTTCATGCGAGACAAAGAAGAAACTACACTGGGAAAATTTTGACTGATTTCCTGCATTGACTGCAGAGGATCGGAGGCATGAACAATCCTTTGTGCTGTTTGATGTCCTAAATCTGTTGAAAAGAAAGCCTTTCAGAAAATGCAGTTTCCATAAATCATCAAGAAGATATCTGAAACTGCATTTACCTTTTAGTTCCCAAACATCAAGTGTATCAGATATTGTAGATGAAAGTAGATAGTCTCGGAAAGCCATTATCTCAGATGTCAGCTCAGGTTTGCGTTCCTGCGTGAATCATTCAATATGAAATATCAGTCACTTAGACAAATAGCTTCCACAAGTCACAACAAGGCAGAAGACAGAAACTTTTTACTAGAATCAAATACACTTTTTAATTCACATAAAGCTTTTTCTGGCCGAGTTCCTTTCAACCAATCAGTCCTGAATCTCATAAAATTCCGGCGTGCTTGCGGGGGTTCTATTTGCATTAGGATGCTCATACAACTCCACAAGCATGGGAATCAAAATCAAGGTTACAAAGTATCAACAATAAAGTCAACTTCCAATCAAGGCAAAAATGAACGTGCATAAATCCTTAATGGAAACCAACACCTAATAATTGCCTGCTTATTGGCCATATTTTCCAATTGTTTATATCAAATACTAGAAACAAACAACAATTTTGTATACTGAATCAACAAGAACCATCAAGAGGTGAATAGCAATCCTAAATAAACAAGAGGAGATTGGTGATGCAAAAAGCTGCTACAACTTGTAATAAATAATAAAACCAAGTAAAACAATAATACGTAATAACAGTAATAAAGTTACTTAAAGTAACTTTCAAGGTTAACGAACCAGTATTTTTGAAAAAATAAACCCTCTAACTTCTTGGCCAAGATCTTCAGTTCGTGGATCCTCCAGAGTGACACCTGCAATTCAAGCCTCATGTTTTTAAGGAGAATATATTTCAACATCAGAATCATGTTTTAATAGAACATCTTTCGACATCATTATACTAAAATATGAATATCATTGTAGAATATTAGCAGCAAAAACTTGAAAAGACCATGAAAGTAAAACTCTTAGAAAGATTTTTGGAGAATTTTTCTCGGCCTAACTTCAGTTATGCTCTTTCAGGAATTTTGGGAATTTTTCAAAAGGATTTGTCCCTTACCCTACCTTTCTTTTAAGTAAATTTTACATACAACAGAATACTTACAATTAAAGTTGTGCAGAAAAGTTGTAAAATTGCAGTTATGTAATTAAAGAAGAAAGCTAACATGCAGTTTCGATGAAATTACCTACAGGGGTCATAGGCCAAGAACACACAAGCATGAAAGAGAAACAGTAATACCAACTTGGCTCACAAAGAATGAAAATTTTCTTTTCCAAGTTAAGCAGGACATAAATCAAGGTTCATGCAGAATAAGTCAGCTTACCTTTCTTAATTGCACTGTCATCCATAGCCTTGTATTCCATATTCTTCAATGCAAGTTCGACACCATAACCACCCAAATTTAAGGAGTCTTTGGCACCAATAGCACCACAATGGCCAACTTTTCCTTCACAGCCAGCGGGTAAAACAGGTCTAACTACATATTTTACCCTCGCCTGGAAAATTTGATCCAAATTATCAGCAAGAAAGATGTTGAAAGAAAAACAGATATACAAATCAGCAACAACTTGGACAATATTTTATTTTTCAGAATGCTTATGATTCTCTGAAAAAAGTTAGCAGAATAAACATTTCAACAACTAGAAGCATTTTATATTTCAGAAAAATTTTCAAACTAATAAAATGTAAGGAGAGCAGATGATCAAACCACAAAATCAAAAATCAGTTCAGACATGATAAGCTAATTGGTGAGAATTACCCATTCAGTACGGTAAAGCAAAAAAGCATAACCGACTTATTTTCAGCAAGAATAATGCACTAAGAAATTCAATTCTACAAGCAGACTTGGCATAACTTTCATTAATTATTCTCTGAACACTTTACCATTAGGTATTTCAAATTTATACGGAATTACATATTAACAAAAAACTCAGCACTTGATTTACCATGAACACATAAACAGTAACAACCTTAGGCTTAGCAATAACAGTATTTAAAGCTTTAGTTAAATGAAAAATATTTTATGCTTAAGCTAGTGAAGATCACCAAAACAAGCAATATCAATAAAGTTATTTGCCAAACTATTTTGAAATGGAAGTCCGGAAAATTTCTCAGTTTAATGGAAAAGGTTGAATGTTGTCTGTATAGCTAATGGCTAACATCATAGAAGTTTTTTTAGAGTTTACATGAATTTTTTTTAAGGTATTTGAGTATTTCACAAATCAAAAGAAAAAATAGCATTAAGTAGATGAAAAATATTAGTCCACTAGAGCATCCAAATTTTCCAGATATGACAGTACAACTCTTCCCCATCATTCTTTGCTAAAGTAAAAGGACCAACCCTATTTCCTTCAGCATAAAATTCATAAAAAGAATATTTCCAATTACATAAGCAGCAATTTAACAGCATTAGATAAGTTATGACCAAGCTCAAGAAAAATAGAACGAAATTATAAAAAGAAATGAAAAATATTATAAAGCACTGTATCATACCTGTCTAGCTGCTTCAACTAGTGTAACATGAAATTCCTTAAAACAATCAGTTCCAAGGGCTCCATACAGAATAGCAACTGGACTTCTAATATGAGAATCAAAATGGACATGATCAAAATCAAATAGTTCAGGCTGATGGAATGAGTCTCCCGCGCTGGCAACCGAGAAAAAAACAAACTAAATTACACAAAATTGCTACAATTTTTATTGCCAAATTTAAATAGGACAATAATATCCCAGACTTACTGATTAGCAGGGCTATTAAGCCACAGTCGGAACTCTACAACATCAAAGAACAATGCTCCACCAGTATCTACCCAGCAGCATTTTCCACTGGGGCTCTTAGGATTTACGCCAACAAGCAAAGTCTCTGACTTTTTACTTTCATTTCTCTCGCATGTTTCCGCATTTTCCTCGCTAACATTGCTTGAAATACTATCATCAGAAAGTGGAAAAGAAGATAGAGACTCCTCTGCCAATTGTCGATAAAGCACCAATCTTGGAGATGCTGATCTCAGAATAAGAGAGAACTCAAACAGTGAGCCCACTTGATCACTTAAAAGTGACTTCCCATGGTTTAAAATTCTTTTGAGGCAGTCTTTCGCTGAATGAGAATCAGCTTCAATCTCCTCTGCTCGAAGCCAAACCTCAATGAATTCCCAATAAAAGTCTTTCCATTCCTTTGATAGTAATTCACTATAACAATAAATGAAAGAAACTAAATCAAATTCATTCCAAAAACAATCAATTCAATAACAAAATAGAAAAACGACAATGACCAAATTAAACAACGACAATTCAATAACAAAAAGAAGAAAAAGAGGTGATTCAAAATTTTGAAAAGAAATGGAGCATACGCAGCTTCCAATAGAATAGGAGTGCCCTCCCACTTAGCCCTAACCGCAACCTGCACGTTTTTGGGTCTTCGATTCTCTCCAGAAACGGAGAGAAAACCAGAAAAGCTTACACAAATTAGAATGATAAAAACACAAAAACCGGATCTGAAACGGATATCCATAGAATAAGCAGGAATGTTCAAATCTTATGAGGATACAACATTGATGTGTAAAAGAACCAAGTGGCGAATTAGCGAGGGAATGAACAGAAGAGTTGTTTGTTTGAGCTAAGCAGGTAACGGAGAGAAAGATCAGTGAAGGACGAGACGACTTCGAAGCGAAAGAGGAGAACGACTAATAACGGCTTTTTGGTCATTCTGTTGCAAGGTTAGGATATTACGGTAATTTTATTTAGCCACGTCATTGAGTTGACGTGGTGGGTTATTGTTGGATGGGTTTTAACGGAAGTAGGGGTTTTGACTCGACGATGGGTTCTGCTGCGTGAGCAAAACGGCATGGGAAAGTCTCGACACGACATGCCAGTGATTAGACATTGAAACCATGAGCAAAGGGTCGAAGTAAACCTCTAGGAAATCAGGTGAGCTAATTATTGATTTTATTTATTATTCGTCCCAAATTATTAGTCCCGTTTCTTTTTAAAAAAAAATAAACAAATTTTATCTTTAGTTAATATGTTTTTTTGAAAAATATAATATGCAATTCACTATATTATCATTAATTAAATTTTAATATAAATAAAATTAAAATAGGATTCTTTAATCTTTAAAAAAAAACTCTATTCATCCTATGTTTAATTACAATTTAATTAATTTCAATAACATTTTAATATGAACAATTTAATTTTAATAAATATTAATATAAGAATATATTAATTAGAAAATTAAAAAAATATACTTATATTAATTAAATTTTCTTATTCGTGCAAGCTAAATTAGGATAAAAATGATGGGATAAAGGCATGAAATCCAAAAACATATCCATCCATAACATGCTACTATTAAATAAACAAATGCAGAGACAACTTCGTGCGGAAGGTGTCTCATGTCCGCGTGGCAATGGAGAAAATAAAGTAAACTTACAAGGAAATTACGTTAGCCAGTCACTAGACTTTTTCTACACATTGAAATAACTAAACCAGGCCAACGATAAAATAAATAAAGACCAAGCACTTTCTTCTATTTCTATAAATTCTCTTTCTTATTGCAAATTCTCTCCATTAATGGCTTCTTCAACTCATCACAAGAAGAACACACTAATCCCAAGCAGCCACAAAGCTTTGCAGTCACCTTCCCATGGTTACATAACCCAGAAGATGATGACTTGGACAATAGATGAATCCAAGTCCAAAGCAAAGGCAACTGTAGCAATGGAAATGGTGCAAAAACATCAATCTTTCTGTAACAAGGGACAACGACAGTTCGTTGCCCATAAAAAAGAATTTGTTACCAAGGAAGCCTCAGCCTGGAAGCAGACGCTACATCATGTGTCTGAAAAGGGACAGTTCGTTGCGATTAGAAAGGAAGTTGTAACTAAGGAGGTAAAGGAGGTAAAATATGTGGTCAATGAAGTCTCCTACAAACAGAGTAAAGGGAAGAGCACAATCATGGACAAGAACAAGAAACAAATCCGTTGCAGAAATTAATTGGTTATTTATTTAATTTACATCTTTGAATTCTTTCTTTTTTCCTGAAGTTTTCTTCTTTTGAAGTTGTATTTTTTTGTTCTTGTGTAGGAAATTGATTTCAAGTGAAGCTTTAGGGCGCTGACACTCTGAGAAACCCCAAGCTATATAGTTTATAATATTTGGTTCTTTCTCTCCCTTTTCTATATGATCTGTTAGGTTCTGTTCGCAGTTCTGTTTGTAGTTTTGTTCTCTGTTAATCATATGTATGTGGCAGTTGCTAAGCTGTACATTATGTTTGGATTAAATCTGTTCCTTCTTCACTCTCTTGGATCTGTCTCTTTCTCTTCTTTTCCTTCACTATCTTTCTATTTCTCGGTAAACAATCATGCAGTTATAAGTTTTTTTTGTTATTAATTTCAAGGTTAACACTTGTAATTCTTGCCATAAGAGGTGTTCTTTTATAAAAATTATAATAACACTATAGGTGGTGGATAGTGGATACCGCCATGACCCAATTGTACTTGCTTGCTTTTCCTGTTGTCGCAGCTTCATTCGTCACATCAAAGAAAAAGCAGAGAAACAGGTTAATGGGGAAAGCAAGCTTTTTTCTCATTCAACTATCAACATGATTGCAATTTTCTTTCTTTTTCCTCCTTGTGGAGCCTAACCAAGAAAACAGAAATAAAAAAGCAATGTCTAACATTTCTTTATCTCCTGGAGCTTCAGATTTCTTTGTCTTATAATGCAATGTCTTGGGTCACTGTTTATAGTAAAAAGAAACCTGCTTATATGTTAAAACACTTCAAACGAATATTTTCCAAGATTGCAGTGGCTCAAATAATTACAAGAAAACAAACGCGTCACTTCCCTTATCCTCACACTTATACATAAATCGTTTACTACAGAGTCTAACATCATAGACTCAGAAAGAAAGAAAAAATACCTAGTGAGAATGGTAAAGGCAAACTTGCTATTCATCCCCTTCCCTCTTATTGGCCATCTTATATCCACGGTCGAATTGGCAAAGCTTCTTCTTAACCGCGACTACCGACTCTCCAATACTGTTCTTATCATGAAGCTATCTAATTCTGAATCCAATATCGACAAATATACTCTGTCAGTTGCAGCCTCCACTTCTTTATCAAATCGAATTTGGGGTGTGATGGAAGCAGCAAGCAGCAGGAAATCATCCAATGGCTTGATGATCAACCTGCATCATCGGTGGTGTTCCTGTGATTCGGAAGCATGGGAAGTTTTGGTAAGGATCAAGTGAAAGAGATTGCCTATGCGCTTGAACATGGTGGACATCGTTTCTTGTGGTCCTTACGTCGACCACCGTCAACGGCTAAGATAGAATTTTCAAGTGATTACGAGAATCCACATGAAGTTTTACCGGTAGGATTCTTAGATCGAACGGGTAAAATTAACCATTAGCTATTTAAGTGTTTTTTTATAAAAAAATTAAAAATTAAACGTTAAATAAATTAACATTTTATAAAATATTACCGAACAATACAAATGGATGTTAAAAGCCAGCCCTCATCGCCTAGAGTTTAGGCTTTTAACCTGCTATTTCAATTGGCTTTTTTTACTCCCACAATTTTACTAGGTAGTTGCTTTACAATTCTACCCTTGTTATGCCAAAACGATGGTGGCCACTTACCACAATAAAATAATATAAAGGTATGGACTAAGATTGGCCATGCATTGAATCTGGAAATATATATATTGTGTTTTAGTAACACCCAGCAAAGCCATGACATCACTGTTTTGTTCTTCTTGAATGCAATCTATAATGCCGCAAAATAGCAACACAACAAAGACGGCTCCTTTTCCTCTGCTTATAAATACTAACTCAGTCACTGCCACTTCAAACTCAGAAGAAAAATAGATATCTTGTGTAAAAATGGAAAGAGCACAGCTCGTATTCATCCCTACCCCTGGTATAGGCCACTTTATATCCACGGTGGAATTAGCAAAGCTTCTTCTTGACCACCACCACGGACTCTCCATCACTGTCCTTATCATGAAGCTATCTAATTTTGGTTCCAATGTTATTAACAACTACATTCAATCACTGGCAGCCTCCACTTCCGTATCCGATCGAATCAGATTCATCGACTTACCTGAAGACAAGCTCGAAACATTCAGCATGCCTTCTTTTATTGAGAGACAGAAACCTCATGTCAAACAAGTTGTTTCTGAGATCACTCAGTCTGGGTCTGATTCGCCTCGACTAGCTGGTTTCGTTCTTGATATGTTTTGCGCAACGATGATAGATGTCGCTAATGATTTTGGTGTTCCATCTTACATTTTCTTTACTTCAAGTGCAGCTTTTTTTGGTTTCGTGCTTCATTTGCAGGTGATTTACGATGAAAAGAATATTGATCCAATTGAATTGAAGGAATCGGACACTGAGTTAGAAGTCCCGGGTTTGGTAAACCCATTTCCTGCTAAGTTTATGCCGTCCGCGATATTAAGCAAAGAGTGGTTTCCTCCCTTGCTCGACAACTTCAGAAGGTATAAGGAAGCTAAGGGTATTATCGTAAACACATTCTTTGAGCTAGAATCCTATGCAATCGAGTCTTTTTGTAATGGTAAAACTAGAAAAACCCCTCCCCTGTATCCAGTGGGTCCCATTTTGAATGTGGGGTCCGATGGAAGCAGCAAACAGCAGGAAATCATGGAATGGCTTGATGATCAGCCTGTATCATCAGTTGTTTTCCTGTGCTTCGGTAGCTGGGGAAGTTTTGATGAGGATCAAGTGAAAGAGATTGCCTATGCGCTAGAGCGAAGTGGACATAGATTCTTGTGGTCCCTACGTCGGCCACCGCCAACAGGTATGCAAGAATCTCCGAGTGAGTACGAGAATCCACAGGAAGTTTTACCCGAAGGATTCTTAGATCGAACGGCTAAAATTGGAAAGATAGTAGGATGGGCTCCACAAGCAGCTGTTTTAGCTCATGTAGCCATAGGAGGATTTGTTTCTCACTGTGGGTGGAACTCTACATTGGAGAGCATATGGTATGGTGTTCCAATTGCAGCATGGCCAATGTACTCAGAGCAACAGTTCAATGCTTTTGAAATAGTGATTGAACTAGGATTAGCTGTGGAAATAAAAATGGATTATAGGACAGAGAGCAAAATAATTATAAATACTGATGACATTGAAAGAGGTATAAGGTGTCTGATGGAGCAGAATAATGGGAAAAGAAAGAAAGTGAAGGAGATGAGTGAAAGAAGCAGAATAGCTTTATTAGAAGGTGGGTCTTCATACATATGGTTGGATTGTTTAATAAAAGATGTCATGAAAAATATGCCATAATTTGCAGATGTTGCTTCATATGATTGCTACTCAAGAATGTATTATGCTTCAATCATCTTTCCCTTAGTTTTACAAGTTGCAAGGTGTTTTCTTTTTTTTTTTTCATTTGAGCATGAAAATTCGAATATAAATGATATATGCACTTATCATTAGACTATCTCTTGATATATAAATTTAAATAGCAATTTACTATAATATTATATAAATTTTATATAATAAAATAGAGATCCATCGAATCAAATTGCAAAGTTCATAGAAAAAATGAAAATAAATTAAATATTTAAACTATCATTTTACATTTCAAACACTAGCTTTTATCAAACAATTGAATATTCATTAGCTAACTATAAATTAAACATACCCTAAATAATAATTCACTCTGGAATGTTAAATTAAAAAATATAGAAAAGAAATTAGATATATAAATGAAGTATACAAATTATAAAATGGTGAATAAGTAAATAAAATAAGCAATTTATAAAACCTCAAAATCAACTACAAGACCATTGAAAAAAATTTTGAATTTATTTCTGTCCCGTGTTGTCACGGTCCCGTATCACGCATCAAGATCGAGCCGTGCGGCGTTTGCTTGGAACTCCCTCAAACAAGTCAGTCAATGATATTAATTAGTTATCTGCAAGCCAAGGAGAGGCGTCAGAACAACATAATATCAATAAGAAATCATATATATTTGAATATAATAACAATCCAAGCATTATCGAAGAACAAGTTGCAACATATAGCATAACATTGTACAGAGAGTTAAAATGATCATTCTTATTTATATATCAAATATTATATCGACGCAATCAAGATTACAAATAGGCAACCAATGGCACCTTCCATAGGCGTAGGGGCACTTATGAAGGACTGGGACGAGGATTTTAGCATCCAAATGACTTTGACCACTAGTCACTCCCTATCTCTTACATCCACCAATACTTTACCTTAAACAATAAAGTTAAATAAAATTAGAATTCACCTTATATATATATATATATATGTAGACAACTGACTATTTCTTCTTCACGTCAATCTGGAAATTAAAACTCAGGAGGATAATATTTTTGTGGATGAAGCTTCTTCCATATTCCATATCAATGACATCCAGCAAAGCCATGACGACATCACTCTGTTTTTTCTTTTCTTCAGAAACCATTCGTATCCTAGTAATTACCCTTCTTGGCTTCTAGCGTTCCAAGATTGCGATACCTCAAATAGTAACCAGACATCAAAAGGCTCTCTTTTCCTTATCCTTACTTACACTCGTCTATTCACAAGGCATTCACTGCAGCTTCAATGTTCAAATACCTCAGACTCAGAAGAAGAATACATTAATATCCGCTAAGAATGGAAAAAACACAGCTGGTGTTCGTCCCTTTCCCTGTTATAGGCCACCTTATATCCATGGTGGAATTGACAAAGCTTCTTCTTAACCGCGACCACCGACTCTCCGTCGCTGTCCTTATCATGAAGCTATCTAATTTAGATTCCAATGTTATCGAAAACTATGTTCAATCATTTGCAGCCTCCACTTCCTTATCCGATCGAATCAAATTCATTGAGTTGCCCGAAGACAAGCACGACGAACCATTTATTTTCGCTTCTTTTATTGAGAGACAGAAACTTCACGTCAAACAAGCTGTTTCTGAGATAACCCAATCTGGGTCTTATTCGCCTCGACTCGCTGGGTTCGTTCATGATATGTTTTGCACGGGAATGATAGACGTTGCTAATGATTTAGGTGTTCCCTCTTATATTTTCTTTACTTCAAGTGCAGCTTTTCTTGGTTTCATGCTGCATATGCAGGTGATGTACGATGAACAGAATGTTGATCCAACTGAGTTGAAGGAATCGAACACTGAGTTAGCAGTGCCGAGTTTAGTACATCGGTGTCCTGCCAAGTTTATGCCTTCTGCGCTGTTAAAAAAAGAGTCGCTGTCTTTCTTGCTCGACAACTTCAGAAGGTTCAAGGAAGCTGAGGGTATCATCGTAAATACATTCTTTGAGCTAGAATCCCATGCGATCGAGTCTTTTAATAATGGTAAAACTAAAAAAACCTCTTCCTTGTATCCAGTGGGTCCCATTTTGAATCTGGGGTGTGATGCAAATAGCAAACGGCAGGAAATCATCCAATGGCTTGATGATCAGCCTGCATCATCGGTGGTGTTCCTGTGCTTCGGGAGCCTGGGAAGTTTTGGTGAGGATCAAGTGAAAGAGATTGCCTATGCACTAGAACATAGTGGATATAGTTTCTTGTGGTCCCTACGTCGACCTCCGTCAACAGGTAAGATAGAATCTCCAACTGACTACGAGAATCCAGGGGAAGTTTTACCTGAAGGATTCTTAGTTCGAACGGCTAAGATTGGAAAGATTATTGGATGGGCTCCACAAGCAGCTATTTTAGCTCATCAAGCCATAGGAGGATTTGTTTCTCACTGTGGATGGAATTCTATACTGGAGAGCATAAGGTATGGTGTTCCAATTGCCACGTGGCCAATGTATGCAGAGCAGCAGTTCAATGCTTTTGAGATGGTGATTGAACTAGAATTAGCTGTGGAAATTAAAATGGATTCCAGGAAAGAGAGCGAAATAATTGTAAAATGTCATGAAATTGAAAGAGGAATAAAGTGTTTGATGGAGCAGAATAGTGAAAAAAGAAAGAAAGTGAAGGAGATGAGTGAAAGGAGCAGAACGGCTTTAATGGAAGGTGGATCTTCATACATTTGGTTGGATTGTTTAATAAGAGATGTCATCAGCAATATGTCATAATTAAAACATTCTCATTATCAATTTGAAATAATTTCAGAGAACAAAATTTTCCAGCACCAACAATGTTACTACAAGTTGGGTTTGAAAAGTAAATGCTTGATAATATTACATTAATCCACCAAAGTCAAACTTTCTCTCTATTCTCATCAGCATGATTGCTTGTGCAGTGTTCATCCAGTTACTCTCCATTATGTTCTTGACTCCTTCATTTCTTGTTTCACCTGTCATTAACCCTTCTTCCATTAGAGAAATATGACAAACTTGGTCTTACCCCTCGTATCAATATTCATCTGTTGCTTTGTTTCTCTTTCCCATGCTTGTGACCGGTTGGATCATGAGTCTCTCTTATCTTTTTCTCTCAACATCTCATCTTCTCCACCATTGAATTGGTCTTCTCATGACTGCTGTCTATGGGAAGGCATCGGTTGTGATAGTAATGGTAAAATAACAAATCTATGGTTGCCTTCAAGAGGTCTAACTGGTTTTCTTTCCCATCTAACTGGAACCTGGCACGTCTTTCTCAACTCAATCTATCCACAATCGCTTCTCGGGTCCTCCCATTGTCAAACCTTTTTCGTCTCCCGTGGCACTCAAGATTCTTGATTTGAGCTACAACCTTCTTAATGGTGAATTACCATCTTTCTTTCCATTCAAATATGTTAAAACAGTGGATTTATCCAGTAACCACTTTTCTGGAGAGATTCCTGATATGTTCTTCAAGCTAACAAGAAACTTGGCAAGTTTTAATGTCAGTAATAACAGCCTTACAGGATCTATCCCTTCCTCTATATTTTCAAGTCTTCTTTCTCTACTGTCAAGCTCCTGGATTTCTCCCATAATGATCTTAGTGGTCTACTACCCAACAAACTTTATCAGTGTTCACGACTTCAGGTTTTTCGAGCAGGTTTCAACAACCTCAGTGGATCACTTCCTATGGAATTATACAAAGTTGTCAGTCTTCAGGAAATCTCTTTACATTCAAATGGCCTTTCAGGACCTATTGGCAACAGTATCACCAATATCACCAGCCTTAAAATTCTTGACCTTTATGGCAATCAATTGACAGGTTTGATTCCCCCAAATATCGTTAAGCTTTCCAACTTAGAACAATTGCTCCTACATATCAACAATTTTACAGGTCCTTTGCCTGTATCTCTTGCCAACTGCACCAACCTTGTCACTTTGAATATCAGATACAACTACTTAGAAGGAGATCTTGAAGCATTTAATTTCTCTACATTCATCAAGTTTCGTGTCCTTGACCTCGGTAACAATAACTTTACAGGTAACTTGCCATCAACTCTTTACTCATGCCAGTTATTGACAACAGTTAGACTGAACTTTAACGAGTTTGGACGACAAATTTTTCCTGACATAACTGCAATGAAATATTTGTCTTTCCTTTCACTTTATAGCAACAATTTAACCAATGGCACTAGTACAATCAATATTGATGAGATTGAAGAACCTCCAAGTTCTCCTCCTCTCAAAGAATTTTATGAATGAATCACTGCCAAATGATTATGAAGTAGGAGAGTCAAGTGGATTTCAAAATTTTCAAATTTTGGCTTTAGGTGGTTGCCAATTCAGTGGTCAAATAACAGTTTGGTTAAGCAAGCTCCATAAGCTAGAGGCCTTTGACCTATCACACAATCAGATATCCGGCTTAATTCCCACTTGGTTGGTTAGGCTACCAAGCCTCTTCTACATAGACTTGAGTAGTAACCTCATCTCAGGTGAATTTCCCAGGGGAGTTGACTTACTGCCAGCATTGTCTTCAACAGAGGCAAACTACAAAGTTGATACAACCTATCTGCAGGTGCCAGTCCTTGTCAAGGTCCATAGTGCTAATTATCTACAATACAATAAACTCTCCCACCTACGACTGCAATATACCTTAGCAACAATAGCCTTAGTGGCAAAGTTCCAGTTGAGATTTGCCGATTGAAGTCCCTCCATGTGCTCGATCTTAGTAACAATAACTTCTCTGGACAAATTCCTAATGAGCTGTCTAACTTTACCAACTTAGAGAAATTGGATCTCTCTAGAAACAATCTAACTGGTGAAACCCTTTATTATTGAAAGGGCTGCATTTCTTGTTTTGGTTTAGTGGTGCAGACAACAAACTTGAAGGACCTATACCTTTAGGACGCCAGTTTGACACTTTTCCTGTCTCCAGCTTCATAGACAACCCTGAATTGTGTGGTTCAATTTTATAGCGTTCTTGTTCTTATCAACTGGGAATGTCTGTACCTATTGCTCCTGAAGAATCCTCTGCCAACACATTTAATTATGGACTCATTGCTGGACTTCCTTCTGGATTTATAATTGGACATGCAAGTGGGTTACTCTATCCCCTCCCAAAGCTAAAGTTCCTGCAGAAGTTCAGATTCCTTTATTCAAAACACAGAAAATCATCAGTCCCTGCTTCATAGGCATCTCCATAATGCTAAGTTCATTAATATATATATATATATATATGATAGGACCCAATATTAGGCACTAGATAGGATAAAATAATTTGAGGACGCTACATCAGATTGAAGTTGCCAATCCAACCAAATGTTGTCTATTTCTGTATATATCCATGTATGTGTGCAAGATTCAATATTGAGGTTTTGAGCTTGGATTTCTGTAGGGAGATGATTATGTTTCAGCAAAGGCATGCAAGAAATGAAGAAATCACAAAGTATACATATATGTAGGTAAATAATGAAAGCATGTAAGAATTCATGTAAGATGTTTGAGCAAAAGAAATATATCAAGAAAAGGATACATAAATAACCAATTGTAGAATATGGAAAAGCATCAACATTAAGGCCCTATTTGGTTCCATATTTTCATGTCTGCTAAATGAAAATATTCATTTTGCTTCTGAAAATTCGGTCATTTGTAAAAGAATTATGTGTTCTCAATAATTTGTACCAAACACAGGGTGAAGAGAAATTGCAATGCTACAGCGATCTCATTATCGGTAGTCAGCCTTTTAGTATGCTATGATGGTGACATCCAACATGTGGAAAAATGAGGAAAGAAAAAAAAAATCCCATTCCGAAGATGCGAAGAAAGACACTTTATTGATATAATTAAAATTTAATTTTCATTTATCAAACATCATCTCGGAAAAAGTCCAGCCACTACCACTAAATGCTTACATAAGAACCCAAAAGTATATACAAAGAAAAAAGTAAGAGCTTATGAAAATTCACCTGTCTTTAACATTGTAATGTCGCCTTCTAGTCCATAAAAGTCTACCCACATGCTCGTTCTCAGTTTCCAAGCATCTTGCACCTACATCTCCCATATCATCTTCCTTCTTTTGAACTGACTTAACCCCGCGAATTCCATTTTGTGCAACATAACAAATCATGGCATTGGTGGTGAGGTCATAATTTACGGCTGGCATTCAAGAAGTGTCATCTTTTCTTCTGTTCATTTGATATTAAGGCATCAATTTTATCCTGCAGTTTCTTTATTCGAATGATTTTAAGTAAAACACTAAACTCAATAATAACTGGTCAATAATATTTTCATAGGAACCATTCCTTGCTCATGGAAGATAATCAGTCAATTTAGAGCTCCTATAACATGCTGAAAGGAAAAAAGTGTGATAATGCAAAAGATTACTTCGAAGCGAAATGCTAATATTCAGATAAGTATCAGTAGTTTTTGACAACATCACAGTTACTATGTCAATGAAACCTATCCCAGAAACAAAAGAAGAAGAAGAAGATATAATGATGGATGAGACAAGGTCCATTACCACATGATGGCATTATTAAAGCAATTAATTGCAGACTTATATTAGCTTTTATGAACAGCAATCTCAGATTTTATTTTAAGTGTGCATAACTTCCTCCATCTCCTACCATTCTAAACAAGGCCAAGTACAATTATAAGATTCCAAACAAAAATCTCTTTTGTACATTATGCTACAAATATCTTACAGCAAGCTACTTCTAGTATGTATACCAAAACCAACTTCTGCTAAAAATTTCATTTTTGAATAATTTTCTATATTAGATAAAAATTAAGGAAATAAAGTAAACTCAGACTTTTGACGCATTGAAATTCTGTTTGAGTCCTTAAAACTCTCCATAAAACCTGCAAAAATACATAACAATCAAACTTCTTGCTTGCAAATACATAACTTTTAGATGTAAACTCATGATCGAAAAAAGACTATGACAAACTTTCTTATGAAAGGAGTAAGAGAAAAGGCAAAAGTTCTTTACATTTCAATACATGAGAGTATGTTAACTATTGAAATTACATAGTATTCCTACGATTTTTCTTCCTGCAGAGAGATACTATATGTGGTTCTATTATTGACTAAAAAGAGCCTAAGAAAATATGAAAAAAAAAAAAAAAGCCCTTCAATTAACAGGCAATTGCTGATCTAAAATCTTCATTTACATCTATTTTCTAGATATTCAAATGTCAATCAATTCATTCCTGTGTCAGAAGTGAAAGAAGTCCCAGCCCTCTTCAAAATTTCAATTATGCTAATAAGTAACAGAGGTCACTTTTGACGTATCAGAATAAGAGTTGTTCTTGTTCATGAAGCAATCAGCATTAACATCAGAGCTCGGATTTTTGGCTCTTAACATGAGGTCTTTAAGATACATCCACATATTAACCAACATCGAGTTCATTTGTTCAAGACTTCTTATATCACATCCATTGTCACTACATAGACATTCTCTTGAATCAACAAAATATACATGGCTCCACTTTTCTACCTCCACCTAGGCACTGCAAAATATGAGAATTCCGAACTTTCTAGCTTACCTGAGCATGTCTCCACTATGCAATTGTGGAAAACTCAATGCTGGTGAGATGGTGAAGGCGCTGCCATCACCAAAAGAGGAAGGATGGCTAAGAGGTATCGGCCGATCAGGAATAGGTGGGACGTCAATGTCACCTTCTAACATTTTCAGAGCATCCAATATGGAAGGCCTTAAGGCCACCATTACATGAGCACACAAAATCCCAACAAGCACAAACCTCTCCATAATAGCCTTTGGATTTGAATTTGAAGAATCCCCATCTCTCAACAACAAAGCATCTAAAGCCTCTTCCACTTTTCCAGCCTTCACCAATGACCAAACCCAATCAGTGATCAAGAAAGCTCGTGGAGATCCTGATGCAGACAAATCAAGAGCTTTTCTCCCACACATTATCTCCAGAACTACAATCCCAAAACTATAAACATCACTTTTCTCAGTCAGTTGCCCATAAAGAGCGTATTCAGGAGCCAGGTATCCATGAGTTCCGGCCACTCTTGTAGTTAGATGAGATTGACCTTCCCTACTCTGCTTTGCCAGCCCAAAATCAGCTACTCTTGCTCTCATATCAGCATCCAACAATATATTTGTTGCCTTAATATCTCTATGATATATTGCAGGTTTCACTCCATAATGCAAATAAGCCAAGCCCTTTGCCACATCCAAAATTATGCTTTTCCTTTGAGGCCAAGTCAATAATTTATTTTCAATTAGATTGTCAGATGATGGAAACAAATGGTCATCAAGATTGCCGTTAGGCATATAATCATAAACAAGATACCTTTGACTCCCTCTCTCAACATGATCCTCATCTTCATCAACAACACAACACCCTCTAAGAGGCACTAGATTCCGGTGCTTCAAATTACTAATAATCTCAACCTCATTGCAAAATTCTGCATCACCTTGAAAATCAGATTCTATAATTCTCTTAACAGCTACTGTTGTCCCATCAGACAAAATCCCCTTGTAAACAAATCCGAACCCTCCTCTCCCAATAAAATTCTTCTGTGAAAAATTATCCGTCGCTTTCTCAAGGTCCTGAATTTTGAACCAAATTGACCCAGTATTTGGCCTCAGTTTTGGCCTAGACCCTTGTTCCTCTAAATCAAAGGGAAAACCAGGAACCTTTTTCTTCCTCCCTTTCTTATCGTACCAGAAATACAATCCTAACAAACTAGACATGACTAGAACAGCAACACCAGCACCAGTCAAGCCAAAAACAAGACCGGAGTGACCTTTATTACTTGAATCCACATTAGAATACAAGTCTAACCCAAATATACATGTAACAGCACCATCACTTTCAGGACCAAATTCATTAACAATACCAGCAGCATAAAGAACAGTAAAATAAAAACAATCCATAGCATGATTTTTATTACCATCAATTAATATCAAATGAGATTGAACTTTAAACCCAGCCGCCACGCATGCACTGCAAGAAGTAAGATCAACAAGATCAGGCCTGCAAGCAGAATCAAGAACAGTTGATTTTCCCAATTTAGCAACCCAATCTTGAGTTGTCTGCACGTTGGCGCATATATTAGGAGTTAAAACATAATTCAAAGGATCGAAACAGTAAGAAACAATATTATCAGAAAAAGAAAGAGAGCTCAGCGTTCTTTGAAAATCACGAAGGCAAGAAATTGAGGTGGGCAAATTGGGAAGCTGAAAAAGAGAAGTTTCTTTGAGATGCTGAGCAAGGCCAATCCCCAAGAGAGAAAGGAGGGTCCTGCAACATGGGTCTTTGGAAGTGATGTCATTTTGGGGAGTAGTACTGTCGTTTGTCGATGGTTGATAATTTTGGCAAGAAGTTTTGTTCCACGGGATTCTCGAAATATAATTAAGGTCCATGGGACATTGGGATGATATATTATTTGAGCCAGAAGAAGAAAAGCTAGTGTTTGCTCCATTGTTAAGAGATATTACAGAAAAAGAAACAAACAAGAGAAGAAGAGAATCAAGATTGGCCATTTCCACACTTATGGCCTAAAAACTTTTTACTTTAAGTACTGATTAATCAATTCTGGGTTCTGGTTTGTAATATATAAGATAGGGAAGGGAATCATCGAATCAAAAGATAAAAAAGGTAGGATCTTTTTCTTGGGTTGGATGCTATAAAAATTGGAATTTGTTAAATGATGAGGAAATGAGGATATCGTTTGGTTTGGTCAAACTCAGTCTCTTTCTCTTTTCTAGATTCAGAGATTTGGCTGCTGGCCAGCTGCAGCCGCAGTACTGCGCTTGCTTGCTAGTCGCTAGATGCCGTTAATTAGAAGCCAATGCTTGCGAGTGCATTCAATTTCACCGTGCTATATGATGCATGGAGAATTGTTTTGGATATCACGCGCTTAATTTGTGCGTTGTAGGTGGGCCCTCCATTGCCCATTCCACGTGTAGAATCATAAGCGAATGGAAGTCTTTATGGGCCCATTTCAGCGCTTGTCTTATTTGAGACCGTATCGCCTGTTTTTTTTTTTTTTCCTTGTTATTTTGCGCTTCTCATGGAATCGGGTAATTTTGTGTCCTTAGGTTTTTTCTGGTGATTATGCTTTCTCATATTTACCATTAAAGCTCTAATATATGCATTAGAATTAAGAAAATTATTAATCATTTTCAATTTTGAAAAAATAATTATAATTATAAAGAAAAATAAGTCTCAATTACTTCATCTCATAATCACAAATTGAATAATTAAAATTATATAACTGTTGATATATTGAAATTTCCATGATATTATAATAAAATCATTTTCTCGATTCTAAAACGACATTAATGATCACAAAAGCATTATATCACGTTGATGCATGATTTTACCAAAATAGTCACCTGCCCAAGAGGGTCAATGTCAATGCAACCAAGTCAACCATATGTCCATTCAAATCTAAATTACTAGTCTTTTTATAATTGATGAGACAATTGGGTTATTAGTTAGTAATCACGGACCTAACCAATTGACCATTTCAATGACCTTATAGAGGGAGTAGAATTCAATTGAATTATAAATTTTAATTCGAATGTAGTAATTTAGTGGTAAGAAATATTTATAGTGTCGATCACTGTGATTTAGGTTCTGAGTTAAATTCTCCGTAAAGTAAACTTTTTCGGATAAACTCTTTTGTTTCTGAGAGCGAGCGGAGATCAGTCTCTACAACAGAATTTTCCGAATCAACTCTTTTATCTCCGAGAGCGAGCGAAAATCAGTCTTTATAACGAAATTATTCGGACCAACTCTTTCTTCTCCGAAAATGAGCGATGATTAGTAAAATTTATAGACTGTTAAAATGGATTGAGAGATCCGATAGTCAGTCGCATATATTTTCTATTCTTTATTGTATAATATTCCATAATTAGGGTTCCATTCTATACAAATATAGTAGCTTTTTTTTGTCATCTAATGTCAAGATTGTAGTGCTATGAGTCACGAGAGCAAATCATTATAAAAAAGAAATTGTTTTTAGCCACAAGAGAATTATTTGATTGACTAACCTAATCGATTAAGGTTTTTTAATGAATTTCTGGAATATATATATATATATATTTTCCCTTCTTATTAATTAATATATTCAAACATTTTTTAGAGTATAGCATGCCAAAAATTCAAATTATAAATATTTTTAAATCTCTTTTTGGAAAAATGAAGAAAATAGTAGTTCATAATGCTAAATAAATTACTTTATGCTATAATTATTAGGGTTCATTCCATTAATAAGATAATTAGATACATTTGGTTGCGATTGAAAATTTAAAAAAAAAAAAAAGATTAAATTGTTGTAACCAAGCACCTTAATTATATTTATTAGTACTTGAAGCTTCTAGTAAATTTATTGGAAATAAAATTGATTAAAACTCAGAAATGAAAGGAAAATAATTAAAAAAATGAAAAAAATAATAATGATGCATATGCAAAACAGATGGAACTGAACCAAACCAAATGACCTAAAATAGGAGCAAATATCAAGAACCAGTAGAGCAAGAAGCTGTACAGTTACTAACCAATTCTCATCTCCAAGCTACCAAAACAGATTTGTGCCTAATAAAAGCCCTCCTTCAATGGCTAGCTTCTTGCTTCATTACCTCGCTTCACCACACAGTTTTTCTCTGGTCATTTCTTTTACCATTTTCTCAATCTTTCTTCTTCTTCTTCTTCTTCTTCTTTCCTTTCTCTCTGCAATTCTCTCGATGGCAGACGGCTCTCGTTCGCCGATATCACTAGATTTTCACAGCATTCTTGGAATTTCTAAAGGTGCACCCGTTAAAGAGATGTGTAAAGCTTACAAATTTCTTGTTAAGAAATGGCATCCTGACAGAAACCCATCTAACAAAGCTGAAGCGGAAGCAAAATTACAACAAATTAATGAAGCTTTCATGGTAAATTAATCATGCATTGTCTTGTTCTAATTGTATAATCATATGTAAATATGTATTTTTCATTTTCTTTACTTTTATAAATTCTTGAATTTCTTTGATTTCAGGTCCTTAATGAGAAAAGGATTAAAGAAAGCACAAAAACTATTGATTATGAGCCTATGTCACCGATATTTAGTGACTTGCCATCAGAACGAACTTCTCATCATCGTCATAAAAAGAGTATGGATGAGAGCTTCTTTTCTCGGCCTTCCGTTCTCTTAGAAAGTCTAAGTAAAACAAGTCGAACACCTTCCCCGACTCCTACCTATTTATCGCAAAATGCAAACCGGAGAAGCATATCCCCGGCAACAGACACCTCACGGTCAAAAAGCACCGGTAGAAGGTGTATCCCAGAAACTAAAATATCTTCACTAGCAAAATGTCGAACACCTTTCCCGACTCCTACCCATTTATCGCAAAGTGAAAGCCGAAGCATATCTCCGGCACCAGATACCTCCCGGTCAAAAAGCACCGGTAGAAGGTGTACCCCAGAAATTAAAATATCTTCACTAGCAAAAAGTCGAACAGCTTCCCAGACTCCTACCAATTTATCGCAAAGTGAAAGCCGGAGAAGCATATCTCCTGCACCAGATACCTCCAGGTCAAAAAGCACCGGTAGAAGGTGTACCCCAGAATCTAAAATGTCTTCACTAGCAAAAAGTCGAACAGCTTCCCAGACTCCTACTGATTTATCGCAAAGTGAAAGCCGGAGAAGCATATCTCCGGCACCAGATACCTCCCGGTCAAAAAGCACCAGTAGAAGGTGTACCCCAGAATCTAAAATATCTTCACTAGCAAAAAGTCGAACAGCTTCCCAGACTCCTACCGATTTATCGCAAAGTGAATGCCGGAGAAGCATATCTCCGGCACCAGATACCTCCCGGTCAAAAAGCACCGGTAGAAGGCGTACCCCAGAAACTAAAATCTCTTCACCAGCAAAAAGTCCAACCCTAAAAGGAAGCGTACCTATTGTATACTCTCAATCCACCGCGAAGCGAAACCCTCCACCCATTGTAAAGAAGCTTGAGTGCTCGCTAGAGGAACTATGCCATGGATGCATCAAGAAAGTTAAGATCACTAGAAGTTTTCTCAGAAATGGGTAAGTTGATTACTCTTTCATCCATCTTACCACCAAGAATATTTTCTTGGTTTAAAGAATCATCAGTAATGTGGGATATGTGTTTTCTTGCAGGATAATTGATCAAGAAGAGGAAGTGTTGAAGATAAGAGTACAGCCAGGATGGAGAAAAGGAACAAAAATAACATTTGAAGGTAAGGGAGACGAAAAACCAGGATATTATCCAGCAGATATAGTTTTCGTCGTAGAGGAGAAACGACATCCCTTATTTGAAAGGGAAGGTGACGACTTAGAGTTGGCACTTACAATCCCTTTGGTGAAGGCTCTCACTGGCTGCTCAATCTCAGTTCCATTATTAGGAGGAGAGAAAATGTGTTTGTCGTTTGATGATATCATATATCCAGGATTTGAAAAGGTCATTAGAGGCCAGGGAATGCCAACCACAGAAGAAGGAAAGAGAGGTGATTTGCGAATTAAATTTTTCGTAGAATTTCCAATTGAATTAAATGATGAACAACGTTCTCAAGCTTCAAGTATTTTACAAGATTGTTTTTCTTCATCATCCTAATCGTAGTTTAATTCATTAATCTGATAAACAAGATAGTGTAGATGTTGCTGTAATAGTGCATTAATCAATAAAAATCACTGTTCTTGAGTAGAGAAACAGTATTTGCAACATTGTCTTAGAAATATTATCAATATGCCAAAAATGAATTCTAGATAAAATTGCAAATTCATATTTTTAATAAATTTAAAATAAAAAATTCATTGGGATAATAATTTTAGAAGGATAGGAGGGTTAATCATAGATTTTAGTTTAGGTATAATCAAATTCCTAAAACTATATTTTTCTTTTTTTTTTTTTTCAAATAAAACACAAATTTAAAATTATAAATAAATTTCACAAAATTTCGTAGGATTCATTTATTCTAAAAAGAGGCAAGTTCAGTTAATTTAATGTCAAATCGGTGAAATTTACATTTTTATTTTTATTTTTTTACATTAAATAAATCGATATTTCATTTTTTTTTTTATATGAATAGAAACAATGAATAATATGAAAACCAGTTAAATGAAAGGCATGCTTCTAATAATTAATAATTAATAAAAATTACCATATTATTATCACACTAATTAATTACATATCATCATGCCTTTTAAAAACATTTTATTATAAATCACACACACACACATTTCTTCTTATACTTCTCTTAATCTCTTTGTATTAAACCATGACTGGTTCTGGTGGAGAAGATTGGCCAATTCACAAAGTGTTAGCTGAGCGTGATTTCGAAACACACGATTCAGGATTCAGTCGTCTCGTGTTACCCACATTGCAGTGTTGTAATCACTTCCCAAAGGACGTAAAAAATTTTTTACGTAAGAATAAAAGCATTACCTTCGAAGCCATTGATATTCTGACTGGAATTTCATATTACGATACAGTTCTTGCAAAAATCAATAAACTATATGTACTTTCTAATTGGAATTGGGATCATGTTCTGGAAAGCACAAGAGCCCATCTTAATAACCCTAATTGGGAAGTCAAGGAGGGAGACACCTTCGCAGTGCATTGGTTAGATTGTCGGCTGGCTTTTAAAATATATACTCGGAATGGATAATGCTTTTCACTCTTTTTCTTGATCTCTGTACTTTCATTATGTTGCTATACTCTGCTTGAAGCTTCGTCCTTTCGTTCTATCTTGGTTTGGATTGGAGAAAATGTAGGTGTAGAAGGTTGTATTTACTATCTATACTGATTTGCTACTTTTGGTTTCAGTTCTTTGTTCTACAAAACAAGATTTTTCTCCATTTGATTTAATTATTGATGGTTATTCTTTATATTTTAAATCGTCGAGTCGATACCTCCATTCGTCAGATTGGAAGACAAGCTAATACAAATCAAGAATTAGAAAAAAATACAATCCTCTTTTTTCTTTAAAAAAAAAATACAAATCAAGAATTATCATCGGTTTTTTTCTTTTTAAATTGGAACTAAAGTACCATTGGATTTGATTCCCATGAATCACTAAAAATCGATATTTTCCCTAAATTAATATTAAACAACTAGATTAATATTAATCTCTTTCCTTCTAATGGCAAAAGTCTCTTATTCAGACAATTCAAATTGGGTTATAATTTCCCTTAAATTTTCTATTTAAATAGTGTTTTACTTTGATAATCAAATATTTAAATGAGAAATAGCTCGAATCATGTACTTCTCATTACATTTTCTCCTTATAATTGTATTGAATCATGAACCAATCAGCCCATCTTGAACTAAATCGACCCAGTCGTTTTTGGCCTAGACTCTTGTTCCTCTAAACCAAACAGGGTTGCTTCTTCTTCCTCCCTTTCTTATCATGGAAATACAATGCTAACAGACTGGACATGAAGAAAACGGGAACCCCAGCACTAGTCAACCCAAAAACAAGAGCAGAGAAGCCTTCAACATTGGTTTCTTTGAGATGGGCAAATTAGAAAGCTCAAACAGATGAGTTTCTTTGACATGCTTAGCAAGGCCAATTCCAAAGACGGAGAGGAGGGTCCTGCAACATTGGTTTTTAGGAGTTATGTCGTTTGGAGGATTGGTACTGTCGCTTGTTGATGGCTTGTAATTTTTGCAGGAAGTTTTGTTCCATAGGATTCTCACAGCATAGTTAATGTCCATGGGACATTGGGATGATATATTATTTAGGCCAGAAGAAGAAAAGCTAGTTGTTGCTCCATGAGTAAGGGAAATTACAGAGAGAAAGAAATAAGAGAAGAAGACAATCGAGATTGACCATTTCTACACTAATGGCCTGAAGGCTGTGCTTTGTTTGTGTTAAATAATACTGATTAATCAATTTCAGTTTTTGGGTTTTGGATCGTCATATATAAGATAGAGAAGGGAATCATCTAAACAGATAAAGAAAGGTAGGATCTTTTTTCTTGGGTTGAATGCTTTAAAAATTGGAATTTACTAACCCCAAAGGCTTCTTTGATGTTAAATCATGTAAATGGTTAGCAGGTGTAGGTACTGCACTTTCCTCTCTTCCTCTTGCTCCTAATATTTGGCTCGGTTATGCATCGCCTAAAGTGGAGCTTTTATTCTGGTTCTTATTAAAAGGGGGCGTCCCTACAAAGGATATACTTCTATCTAGAGGTATCATGGGTTATGCGTTTTTTGCAAAATCGAAATAGAAACTGATCTACATTTGTTTTTTTTTTTTTTCCCCGTTTAATTGCTTGGAATCTCTGGAACAAATGCCTTCGCAGGTGGAGTTTTTCATTCTGCTCTCCCAACAACCTTCGAGATCTTTTTTCTCAATGGTCACCTCTGGCAAAAGGAAAATTTCAATTGAGATTATGATCTTTATTATTTTACAACATCTTATGGACACTTTGGAAGGAGCGCAATGAACTTATATTCAACAATTCTTCTTTAAGAAATGATAAACTGTTCGATATTGCTCTTTATAGAGCCTATGTTCTGGACTAAATCATCAAATTCTGGTTTCCCTTACTCTTTAAATCAAGTGATAGCGTAAGAGAAACCAGAATTTGATGATTTAGTCCAGACATAGTGATAGCGTAAAAAAAAAAAAAAAAAATCAAATGATAGCGTCAAGAGATACTATGGTTCGTTGGGCTAGAGCCGTTCCTGCCAAACCAATAGTTGCTTGGCACCCTCCTGATATTGGCTCTTTGAAATGGAACGTTGATGGAGCTTCTGGGGAGGCGGGTATTGGTGGGATTCTTAGAGGCAGCAATGGAGTGGTTATGTTTCTGTTCTCTTGGTCGATTGGTATTTATGATTCTAACGTTGCTGAATTTCGGGCTATTCTAAAGGCTTTGCAATTTTCTTTAAGCTTGGATATATCATGTAAAAAGATCACCATTGAGTTAGACATTACTGGTAGTTCATCCCCTCCATGGCATCTGTCGGATGAATTCTATCTAATTCAATCACTCATTAAGAAATTTACGCAGATATCTTTCAGTAGGATCTCCAGAAGTGCAAACTCCTTCTCAGATTCGTTAGCTAAATAAGGAGTGTCCAGAAATTCTCATTTTGCAGCAAGAACTTAACAAAATTTCTTAGCTTTTCTGTTTTCTTGAACTTTGAATATTTTTTTCAACCTTATTCAGCTGTTCAGATTAATTTGCTCTCAAAGTAGTTGTAACTCTGGTTTTATCTTTATGGTATTGCTGTCAAATGTAATTCTACTCTTTAAATGGTCTTCTCTAACCTCTGTTTTAGGAGGGGATTTTCGGGTAAGCCTATTGGCTTGGGAGTAGTATTCAGAGGTTATATAATTCCTTAAAGATCTTCTCTTTCTATTAATAAAAGTTGTTAATTTTGCCTATCAAAAAAAAAAAAAAAAAAAAAAGATCTTTGGTTGGGTAAGATTAATAACCTTGTTCATATTAGATATTATAATTGAGAAGAATTGCCAATTTTGTGATAAAAAAAAACTTCATTCTTGAATTTTATTGTCTTCCTACACAGTGGTTTTGATTAGCTCATCAAATCCTTGTTGAGAGAATTGCAAAATGAAATAGGGAAATAAAATGCAGCAAAGGGACAATTATACTTAAAGATTTAAAAGCATGCAGAATTGTTGCAGAGGTGCCTGGTGGAACTTCCACTTGCTGTGTCTCACTGGCCAGCAGCAAATGCCTCAACAGGGAAAGTTTTGGTGATCCCAGCAAGGCTCTTGAAGTGAATTTTACCAGTCGGTGGGTCATCAACAGATATCTCACTAACTGGAGGCCAAAGCATGAGCTCCTTGGCCTTCACTCCCTTGAGTTTCTTGATCAACTTCTTGCTTACATAACCTGTTATTTGACTATCATAGCTGACAAGCTTGCTGATCATCTTGAATTTGTGCTCCACCTTCTTCTTTTGCAGGATCCACATGTATCCTGTATCCCTAACGAAACCAACTTCGATCACATCTTCTAGAGGTAAGAGTCCCAAAGGAAGTTCAAACTCCTCAAGAAGAGAAATTGCCAGTTTGAGCCCCTCTTCTTGACCATTCTTGACAATCCCTCCTTCCTTTTCTGCCATGCTTGATATGTTTCTTGTTTCTTACTTTCTTTTTTATCACTCAATTTGTAATTTGTTTGATTCAAAAAACCAAGATAATGCTTTTATTTATACCAAGTAATCAAATCAATAAGACACAGTTAAAAGGAGAAACCAAAGTGACTGGCATTGTAATAACCTCCAGAATTGGTTTGTTTGAAACTAGTGCTTTGAAGGAAAAGGGAGAAAGACAGGACAAGGGTACCAAGACACCACTTGGGTTTGGATCCAAAAATTGGAACTCCCTAACATGATTTAGTCCAAAAAGAAAATCCAGAAGTTATTTATATAAAAAGAAAATGTCAACTCCAATTAATGGATAGAAAAATTATATAAATTTAAATTAAACCATTTAAATTAAACCATTGATTTAATACTGGAAATAAAGATTAAAAAAAAAAAGATTAATCCGGCTCGGATTTTAGTCACAGTCCTTTGCATTTGCAGATGCTTTTAGTGGATCGATACCGAAAGCTCTTCCCAACCTATAAGCATGACAGGTTTTTATTTAATAATATTGTAGTTGTTTTATGATCACGAAATTCTGATTTTGAACTGAATCCAAATCCTGGTTGACTAAGGATAAAATAAAAATAAAAATATATTGCAGGGTAATCCGATGGGTAATATAAAAGGATTCCGAATGAGAATGGGAATAGGAGCTCATGCATGGGTAATATAAAAATATAGAGAGCTCATGCATGGTAATTCTCACATTCTCAAAACCCTACCAGATTTTCCGATATGGATCACAAGCGAAAGTTCCTTATTGATGAATTATCAGATGATGATCCCTTTTCTCTAGTGGACGATTACTGCAGTAAAAGATTCAAGAACATGGAAGACCAACACTACGGAGAAGAAGAAGACACAGAGGAAGAAGAACTCTATATTGAAGAAGATGATCCTGATATTGAAGAACTCTATGTTGAAGTAGGGGAAGAACTAGATGAAGAAGAAGATTCTGAAGAGGATCCTGAAGAGGAAGGAGTAGCTGAAGAGGATCCTGCAGAGGAAGGAGTAGTTGATGAAAAAGTTAAAGCAGAAACAGAAGAAATAGAAGAAGCAGAAGAAAGCATTGGCCAACAAGACGAAAAATACAACGAGGGTTTTGAAGAATCAAATAGAGTGTCTAATACAATATGGTGTGAAGATGACGAGATTACAGTTTTAGAAGGTATGATCGATTTTCATGAGAGGACGGGAAATTATGCATGTGATAATATTACTGCGTTTCTTGAATTTATTGAGGATTTTCTTCACGTTAAGGTTTGCCAAAAACAATTTTATGACAAGATTAGGCGGTTGAAGGAAAAATATGAGAACAATAAAGGAAGGCTTGAAGATGGACAGACAGTAGATTTCTTGAAATCTCATGAAGAGGAACTGTTTATGCTTTCGTTGAAAATATGGGGCAGCGAGAATAAGGAAAAGAAGAAAGGAGAAGAAGAAGAGGATTTTTGGTCTATGTTTCCACGCTTGAATGAGTCGCTGAAGTTGGATCAATTTTCTGATTATACATTGCCTGCATGTGGAGCTAATTACATAAAGCAAAAACTGTATTGTATTGGAAATTCGAAGGCAAAGGAATTAGAGGAGAAGTGGAGGAAGTTGCAGGTTGCTGAAACTCAAGTCAAGCTCATGAAAGCGAGGTTGATAGAGGAGCTGACTGAACTCATATTGAAAACCATCAGTTAATTAGTTGCATGACTTTTCATGTTGCTTCCAGAATTTAATTGATTTTATCATATTTGTAGTAGAGATTACAGTTTTTGTTCCTTCCAAAAAAATGTAAAATGGCATATGCTTTCTTTACAATTCTTTTATAGAATTCGTCTCCCAAAAAATACAGTTTTCATGTAATCAAATAACCTGAGGATGAGTATTACCTTTGTAACTCTCATATTCTCGAGTGCAAATAATGAAACAAATGCGTTTTTACTATATCTTGGAGAGAAATCAGACCAGTGAAATGATGTTTCAAGCTCCATTCCACAAGTAAATATTTCTTATTCCGTACACATTTAATTTACAAGTTTTTTCCAATAGTCTATATTCTGTGCAAGTAAAGAACAAATCATGCATCAACACATTAAATTTAAGGTAAATTTGTGTTTATAATCAATCCATGGAGGTCGAGCTAGAGCTTTGTGAATGCGGACTTTGCCGAGCAAGGAAAGGAGTGTTCACCACTGTTCCAACAATGTTGTCTTCAACAGTTACAGTGCTCCCTTCTGAAACAGTTTGCCTTTTAATGTAGCCCAAGGCAAAATGTTCTGATTCTTTTCTTCCAGGTGTGTAGCTTGTCAGTTTTCCCACCTTCACAAATTCAAATTGTCAAGACTTATAAAAAAGTTTCCCATCAACTGGAATATTATAACATACAAATGAATAGAACTGAGTTTTAATGTGTAAAGGAGGACAGGACTTGTACTTTTCTTCCATTAATCGTAATCAGGCTGCCGGGTTCTGCTGGTGCTGACAGATGAATTCCCCATAATTTCTGCTTTACTCCATCATAAGTTATGAGTCTAGAAATGGTTTCTTGTCCTTTGTAACATCCTGCAAAGGTGAAAGTAGGATCATATAAAATTTTCGTTTTCAACTGATTACAGGTAGTCTTCAGTGAAGAATTAATGTACCCTTGTTTAGAGAAACAGAGTTCCAGAGACCAGCCTCCAGGACATTGAATTCATCAGTGAGCTCCTTACCAGGAGCAGGAATTCCTGTAAAAAATCAAATCTGAGAATTACAAGCGTGGGGCATAAATTAAGCTAAAAAAGAAGTAATCACATGCAAAATGTCTCCAGAAAGGCATCCCTTATAGAAGCAACACGAGATTTAACAAACCAGTTTGTCAATAAGCTTGACAACTAAAAGGCAAAAAAAAAAAAAAAAAAAAACCACCAATGCAACCTCAGGACTAGATTATGAAATTTTTCTCATAACAAATGACATCATATTTGAGAAAGAAAAAATTTCATGTTCAAATCAGTTGATTTATTTAATCCGCAAGCACTTGAATTATTTGAACATATACGATTAGTGGATTCAGCATTTATAGTTTTGGAGCTGTATGAGAAGAAAAACTTGAGCTGAAACACTGGTAACAAGTGTCCTTTCATACAGCAGTCCTGCCCTGTCAGAAAATATTTTATTAGAGATGAATGAGTCTTAATGACATCCAGATGAGTTATAGTGCTACAACAAAGGAAAAAACATTTATGGTTCGAAGTGTTATGACAATCGTACATTGGATTCACATGTCAAAACATTATTTTCCACAAAGTTATTTTGCAGGTTCCATATTGTATACCAATGATACAAAGTCGGGCAAATATATTTCAAGAGCTTTAACGTTTATCTTTATGGTATAAGGCATGGCATGGATCCAAATCCACCAATCGTATACTGTGCACTTATACCACGAATTAGAACATGCCATTTTGTAGGTAAGGTAAAATGATATACTAGTACTTGGCTGCATAATGTTAATTTGAATGTTGTAACTATCTATCTATCTATCCTTTTATCTATATATAAACATGAAATGCAATAATAAAAAATCAGGATATGCCAGCACTAATGATTGAGAGTTCACCACCTTGAATAATCCTGAGTTTTTCCCAGGCGTTCGAACCCATTGGAATTGCACCCTGAGATAGAAGAGTTTTCCACACAGATGCAGCAGCAGCTGGCGACATTAACAAACAATAACCTTCTTCAGAAATGACATTCCCTACCCCAACGGTAATGGGCATCCCATTCACCTGAAATTAAATAAAGGTTTTTCATTGTAGTAAACAAAATATTAAAAAAATACGTAATAAATCAAAATGAATAATAGATGATGAGACACGAAAAAAGAAAAGAATGATAAACAGGACAAATCTCTTATTTATTATTGGGAAAACCTTCTTTTTTATGCTTTTCATATTGAACCAAACCTACAGATCACCTCAGTCAACATAAGGATACCCAGACTTGTCATGATTTAAATACCATTATGTTTCATTATTGACTTTCTTTTAATCCTCCGCAGATAATAAGAGTCAACAAATTGAAGTGTAAATGTTATTTATTTTAAGAGAAATAGTAGAAGATTTTGTGGGAGATTCTCAAGGTAAAAGGCACTAAATTAAAATAGGCAGTGAATGTCTACTCTAGATCATGATTTGATGTTATAACTTCAAACAAGGACAAAGGAAATGATTAGAGTGAAAATTACTGATTTGTCACATGAAACTGCTATACAACCTGCTAGATAACGTCAAAAGGAGTAGCTGCATTAAGTAATAGAATGTATCATAGATGATATTCTTCTTTTTCTTTTTTTTTTTTTTTCCGAAACTTCATGGGCGAATTCTAAACAAATATCCTATTTCATAAACCACATTTCACATTGGCTAATTGGCTTAGCATTTTAACCAAGCATAGAGGTTTAAGAGATCCTGTAACTGTAGTCTAACCACAACCAAAATATGCATTTCACAGGGGAAAGTGTGCAGAAATTTGCTAAATCTTACACTATAATGACGATGAGTGCCATATGGTTGTCCAACAAGATCACCAAGGTTCATGTCGACCATTAGCTGTTGGATGCCACAAGCAGTAAAGGCTCAATGTCTATGCAGGAAGAAAAATTTCACATTTACGAGAAACTTCTTACTTGTTTGCTTTGGGGTCCAGCTAGAATAAAGAAGGAAGTTTTCTTAGTAATGTCCTGAATTTCCACTTTGTCGGCAAAGAATATATACCTGCAAGTAAGACAAAGTTAAGATAAACTCAGAAGTGACTAAACCAAACATAACTACAACACAGCAGAAAGGAACCAAGATAAGACAGGCTCTTCCAAATATGGAGAGAATAAAAGAAATTAAAATAGAAAAAGAGAGTAACAGAGAGACAGAGTAAAAGTGGGGAAGGAAGCAGAGAATATCAGCAGCTAACACCAAGAACAAGTCAAAAAAAATCTAACATTGTTGTCAAATTATACAATCTTCATCAGGCCATTACCATCTAAATTGTCAATAACAATCTGCACAGCCAAAATCAAAGGGTC
This sequence comes from Jatropha podagrica, assembly GCA_947857235.1. Classification (NCBI taxonomy): domain Eukaryota; kingdom Viridiplantae; phylum Streptophyta; class Magnoliopsida; order Malpighiales; family Euphorbiaceae; genus Jatropha; species Jatropha podagrica. The sequence goes on along the minus strand of CANUEP010213704.1, from coordinate 31,429 downwards.
GTAGCGTTTTCTTTGGATGATAACAAAAGCCTAATCATATCAAATTTAAGGCATCCTAGAAATGGAGGATGGCAATGATGAAAATATAGGAAATTTGATGCCCAGGCATCACCAAAACCAGTGCGCATCAACAAAAGAACTTTTGGAAAGTTATGAGAACAAAGACTTAACCTTTTCATAATGTGTAAGCACGGGAAGAAACAACTAGACAATGAAGGGAACATTTATATACCCACTCTCAAAATTTAAGCTCTTTTGACAAAAGATTAAACATTCATTCAAGAAAACTGATAAATACTAATACATAAAAAAAAGATCGCATGCATACTTATTCAGCATTCGAGTTATGCTACCACAGGTCACTGGTGAGACCACCAACATAACTGAATTTTTCTGCAAGTTGCACAGAACCCTAATGAGTCACCAAAAATTAGACTTACAGCTGGAAAGTGAACTAATATATGTTAAACAGGATAAAAGATCATACCATGACCCATGCATGTGCAAGATCTATTGTCCGAGCTGTTGGCGTAACAAAAACAGTGTCGCATCCCTATGGATTTCAATCGAACAAAACCTATCAATTACCGCATAAGACTGCATCAAGTAAGAATAAAATTTTAATAGAAGTTTGCATTGACTCTACAAAACGAATACAGCAGTGGCATATCCCTCCTAATTTTACCTCTCCTTCATGAAGACATTCAAAATTTGCAGTGCTTTGGTTGTGAAGAAACTGAATACGATCATCTCCGCTTACTTCAAATATCACAGAGACAAATTCCATTATTTTCACCAAGCAGAGAACTTTATGGCAATGATACAATAACTAAATCTTTATGATACAAAATGTATGAAAAGATTAAGGAGCAAAAGGAAATACCCCTTATCCGTCCAAAATGTGAACAGTCCAAAACCTAAGCCATCAGAAACCACAAAGAAAAATAAATAAAAGAAAACATCCGCCCTCTACAGGGTGAAAGAAAAGTTAGCCATTTCATTATATTTTATTCAACCTATACCTCAACTATAATTGATTGAGGAAATACCACCTATCAATCTAAGTTGGAACTAGAATAGAAACAATCTACATCCACATATAAATCATCCTTCGGCAAAAAATTACTCTCAAATTAATTAAGTTCTATCCATAGAAAGATTCGAGTCATAGCTACTCAATTCAACAAAAAAAAAGGCAAGAATTAAATCAGAATGAGTATCATCTAAACTGAATCATATGAGAATAAACATTTTCAATTCTAAACAATACCGGGTTACATAATAAGGCCGCAACCATTTTTTGGAGCAAGAATAAAAGTCAAATGTATACCCACCACAATCCCATTATTAAATGCATCTAATGCTTCATCATCATTATCGAATGTTTCAATGATCTCATCTTCTGAAACCTTTGCCCCGCCTGCCGTAACTATTTCCTGCAAGCAGAAAATCACCAATTCAAAGCATTATTTTGATTCAATCAGTATGTATCTATAAAGAATCAATTGAGTTTGGCAGAAAGACACAGGAATAAGAATACAAGAAGGGATGGAGTTTTACAAGGAGATCATGATCGATAGGGGGAGGCGAAAGATCAAAAGGAGAAGCAGCAGAAGCAGAAATCCGACGCCAAGAATCAGTTTTAGATGAAAGAACAGTAGAAATGAGTTTCTGGGTCTTCCTGTTCTGCTTCTCAGCCCAAAACGCACCTTTTAATCGTGGATGAGAATTAAAGGGAATAGTTCTAGTCCTGGTAAGGAGGTGAAAATGGGTAGTTGCAGAACCAATCACAGAGGCAGTCGCTGAAGTTGCCATTTCTGGAGCAACACAACACTGAACCAGAGGCTTGAGTTCGCCAAGAAATTGGAAATTGTTTTTGTTTTGGCATATCATTTGATTTATAAAAACATAAATGCCTCACACGTGGCCAAAATGGAAGGGAAGGAATCAATGGTGAAATGTCCATTGTTTTGATTTTGTAGTTATTATACAATTGACTAATTTAATTCAATGGCCATTGCATTTTTTTTTAATTTCTCTTTAATTTGTTTATAATTATCTATTTAAAAAATAAGTACTGTATATGTGAAATCATTATCTATAATTATTTATTATATATTAAATTAAAAATTCGGGAATAAATTTAAATTTTAATATTCTTATTTGAAATTATATAAATATATTCGTGGAAATGAAGATTTAAACCCCAGCCTATAATTCCATATTAACCCCTTTTCTTTTAAAAACAATCAATTAAAAAACATTAAAAAAATAAAAAATAAACTTGCCAAAATGCCTCAATTTTTAAATAAAAAAAAAAGAAAAAAAGAAAGAAAAGTTAAGGCCAAGTCAAGCATCAATGTTGCAGCGAATTTTGTGGACAAAGTTCCTCGTAGAGCAGATTCTGCAAAGTAAAACACTTTTGAGCTACAAGATATAATGTATAACCCTGTGATTATCTATGTTTCCCACAACAAAACAAACCCTCTAGATGTTCTTCAAAAGAGGGTTAACAGTTAACACTTGATATTGATACATATTTCATTTTCTATACAAACATTCCAGTATACACCGCTGTATATTGTATGATCAGCTTAAAAATACAGATATCTGATATTGAACCCCTTTCAAATGCAATTCTCACTATCATTGTGCATCCTGATCTGCGCGGTTTTCAGGTCTGGGGGTGTCAGGATAAACCTGCCCTTGGTCTCTGACATCTCTAAACATTGAAAAAAATGAGTTGAGGCTTTCAGAAGAAGCCCCTCCTAAGATCCATAACAATAGTGAGCTAAATGAGTTCATGGATCCAGGGTTCGGACCAGTTTCTGGTTGCCGAAGATCTGTTTGACCTGGAATCTGAGTGGTGTTGCCTCCTCTGCCCAGGTTGTCATTTCCCACGCGTTGTTGTTGTGGAGGCCCAGGATGTACTATTCCATTTCCTGGCATTGCTTGGTCAGATCCAGGTCCAGATGCCAAGTCTGCATTTACACCTTCATTCCCAGTGTTCAGCCTTGTAATGTGTAAAGTTGATGCGAGGATGGTAGAGGATGTGATGTGGAAGTCCGGATGTTGCTGAAGCTGAGACCTTCGGTTTTGCATAAATCTCTGCAGGGCTGGTACCTGAGATACATGCAGCACAGAAAAACCATGGAGATATTAACAGATGTATGGTCTAAAATGAAATGTGCCCTGCTAACAAATTTGTACCAGCAAATAAAGAAGAATATGCAACTTTCATTTATGAAATTGCAAATGTATAACTGGTGGTCAATGCATAAAAATAATATATGAAACACTAAAAATGTCAAATATGCAAAAGAAGATTCCAGAGTGTTACCTCAAAACGGTTCCAGAAGTATAGAATGAGGTGCTGCATAAATGCTGCGGTTGTAGATAAAGCCAAATATGAAAAACCTGAAAAATAGTTTGAGAAAAGTCCTCAGATAAAAATAACAATTTTCAAGCTAAAAGTAAAATGAGTCAAAAGGAAAGCTTGGACCATACCATATGCATAGGAAAAGAAGTAGATGTGAAAAACCAGAAAATAGAGCAAGAAGAAGCGTGGAAAGAACTTCATTGATATTGGTGTGCGAACGCTGAAAGTTAATGGCAAGCACAACCTCTTTAAAGAGCAGCAAATAAAAATGAACATACAGACAATAATACCCCATATCCACATTTGCATGTATCATATATACACATCCATCTAGCTATAGCATGAACTGAATATTGAAGCAGACTCAAATATGATGGCTAGACTTATGATTAATTGATTATATAGTGCACGATTAAACAATGTGGATATAAATTTAATGGCTGAAAAATTAATTTACATCTATTCTGTCACACTGATACTTAAGCTAGACAATTTTCAGCATTAAAACACAAATCAAGAAAACTATCAGATCCATTTTAAGCGCAATAACATCCCAAAGACATTGTCCACCAGATCAGATAGCAAATGGACCAAGAAATTTAACCAAGTAAATTTAGAACATCCATCAGGAGTGACCTATAACCTGATATTGATCAAACCTGGCTCACAGGAATCCTCAAACTTCTACAAGGGACCAAATGTCTAAGGAGTGGGATGATCTTATGATGCAAGCAGAGTAATTGAATGGGTAACTAAAATGATGGACACAAATGTACTCCAGCACCCTAAGAAAAAATGCATAAACAGACCTAGAATCTTGCTATTCATAAATAAATCATAACATGTTCAAGTGGGGGAGGCTCACCTGATCAGTGTGAATAATTCACACAACCAAACAAGAATTAAGACCATGAAAGCCAAAAGCTGGTCATCATAAAACTCGAAGAGAAAAAATAAGATGCCGATCATTATCTGCACATCATATATAGAAGACAGTCAGTCGTCTCCCAGCAAAGGCTACAGACATAAAAATTACAAAAAATGAATTTATATCACAAGTTGACATCAAGCAAAAAGTGAACAACTAAACAAAGAAGTTGGAGAATTGATTAAAAGAATATCCCATCAATAGTCGCTCAACAAGAGTTGTCCGTACAGGAACAAAGATGAGTGACTCAATCACGTGGACAAAGATCAACTGAAAGGTCGGAAGCCGATGCCGAGCATGGTGTTGAAGCTGCACTGCAATATTTCAGAAAAGTTAACATGCAATCATATTAAAATGAAGAAAAGGGGGATGGAGGTATGACAGTTTGGGGTTGCCCAAACATCGTAATTTTGCAACTAATGCAGTTATAAATTAAACGAGACAATTCAGTTGACAGGGACCTCCTATTACAAAACTACCACAAAGGTTATACTTCCTACAAAACCCAACCAACAGTTTGACTTCTATCAAGATTTTGAAAAACAAGGAGACAAATTAATTACGAGAAACAAACAAAATTACAAAAGATGCATGTAAATGGTTATAACACTGTATTACATTCTCAAAATACGAAATGAAATAAAGCATACCTGTAAATCTCAACATGCGAGTTTGTGTCTCTCTCAATGTAAAGGAAACTGACATTGTGGTGGTGAAGAAAACAAACAGCGACATCATAAGTACACCACACTTGGTCACAAGATAGTCTACATGGAAGCCAACAAGAGGCATAAATCATCAGAGAGCACTAGTTACATATCAGTTAAAAACAAAGTAAATAATTTCTCAGGAGAAACTGAGCAATAGTCAATATCAGCACAAGGATATCAGATAAAATTAAAAAAAAATAAAAAACAAAAAAGTAGCTGGAAAACCATCTCTGCTAGAATTGCAACCATTTTATGTAAACTAAAATGACTGTATACAGAAGGCATATATCAACAGACCTCCAAACTTTGCAGGACCTTCAGGTGGTTCTTGTGGATAACTAAGATTGTAGAACTCCTTTGTTTGAAAATTGTAAAGATATCCTGCAAAAAATGTCCCAAGACATGCTTAAATATGGTGGGCCATGAAATTACTAAAATATTTGCAATCAAGTTTAAATTGTGAAGTTCCAATGACTTGAAATGTAAGAAAAGCCAATGCAATAAAAAGAATTAAAGGGGAAAAATTATATACCAAGATAAGCGTATGCATTCATGAGACTTAAAGTATATATCTCGTATGAACCACATTCAGGAAAGGAAATTCATATTTAGTTAATTACGACCAGGACGAAAGCCATTACCTTGTCCGGGAGAACTCAATAAACTATTCATCAGTATAGTATCATATCCAACAATTCTATTAATGAGAAGCTGCTGCCACCTAGAAATAAGAAATTATTCATTAAATAATGAAAGATGCATGGACAAGCATATAACCCAAGCTTACCAAAAAAAAATATAAAAGTCATACAACCCAAGCATTCATGACTGAAGAGTTTCTGAAGTATGGTTACTATCAAGTATAGCTAAAGAAAAAAAAAGAAATTAGGCGTAAAGAAACAAGAAAGTTTTCTTGTCTTGGCTCACTCGTCCTATTCATTTCACTCTTGAAAATCCAGCAACTTTCAATCATCTTGCCACTGAACACAAATTTTTCGGCCATCCTCAAATTTGAAACCCTCAACCAAAATAGTTTCAAATAATACATTCAAAAATTTTCGAGCTGTGGAATAGTTACCATATCCAACCACTTGATGTTCAATTATCTAAATGTTATGATGTCAAGAGTATTAGTCCTAAGGAAAGCTTTTTTTTTTTCAATTCCAAATAAGAAAAGTTATTTTCAATTCCAAGAGACAAAACAATGATATCTATGAGATGATATGTAACTATTAAGAAATATGACCTGTTTCCAAAACAAGGATGTCGAGCGGATATGCTAATGTTAATGGTACGTATATTATGCCGAGACTTAGCATCTTCAGGAAGCAAGAAATAACCCTGTGACCAAAACGATTGTTAGATACACGGACTAATAAGCACTGAAACATGGCATAATTTTGGTCAAAAGCTGTGAAAAATCTTATCATAATTAAATTCATAAAATGAAAATGAAGAAACAATAGCCACAAGAAAAAAAACAGGATGAAATACCTTTTCCATAGTGTATAAATATGTTGGTTCAAACGCCATGCTCTTATTCTCAAGCCATTGAACTGAAATATATATAGAAAACTCCTTACTCATTGTATCAAGCATATTACACCTTGAACATATATAGAGAAAATCATTATGACAAGCTTATGAGCTCTTTCATTCACTTTATTTCATAGCAAAACACAAACAATTGTGAGCAATAACAGATGTATCATGCACAAGATAATAGCTATAATACTATAAGAATCATATATGGGATAAAACAGCATACAAGACACATTAAATTAAAGCTTATGCTATAATATAATGATCCAGTAGACCAAAAGTGAAATACAAAAGCCTATGGAAAGAAATAATGCCTCTTGCTCGAAGGTTCTCCCGTTCCTTCTCTCCATGTAGACCCAAAAATCAGCAAGAAAAGTAAAAGAAAGTCCCTTCACCATGTTGTAGCTATGATTTATATAGACAACTACAAAAAATTTTACAATTACAGCATCATTAAATAGGATTGTATCCCTGAATATTTAATAAATAATCTCTACCTAAAGGTTTTGTAGATAACCCCACATCAAGCCTCCTCATCAAAGACAAAGATAAAAATGAAGAACATTTGGACTATTCCTTAAACTAAAAAGCCAGCATTTTTCATTTATATTTGTTTTGCAGTCAGCCTGATATCTGAGATCCTCTTTTAAGTGCAAGGACCAAAAACACATTAAAAAGGGGGAAAAAAAGTTCTACTATGCCAAGTATTACATAAGCTCACATTATTTGGTGTCTACAAGCCATGATACTATTTTAATGGGCAAATGAGTAATGCAAGAAACCAGTTTACCTGCATATGAGTTAAGCCTGTCCAAGTAAAATACTCTCATCCACTTGGGAACATCAAGATTTAAATGGATGCCAGTTATATTCTGCATTTAAAACTTCAAATTCAGCAAACAGTCCTTTCATTCAATGCTAATCCAGCTAGGATCAGTAAGCATTAAGCATATTTCTTATAATCTATCAAATGGCTTGAAATTTTTCAGAGCAAAACTAAAAAAATATCGGTAATACAAAACAATAAGATACTAGCAAGTTAGAGCAACAACAACTAGATGGCCATCAGTTACCTGGCTAGGTAAATTTAATCATGAATTATTAGAATTATTAAAAATCAAAGGTTTCAATAGCAGAAAGTGGGGGGGGGAACACATAGCTTGAAGCTTGTAATTACTTCATGCATTCAAACCCAAAGATTTCATGTGAAAGGGCATATGTAAGTAATAGAAATAAATGTACCCTTATGTTTTGAGAGCAGAAATTATTACACAGTAGTGTTTAGTTCAATGCAAGAGCACAAAAAGAGATGAGAATAGAAAAAGATAAATTTAGCACCAGCAGCGAGCTTCATTATCTCACCCATAACTTCTGGAAACTCCGCATTATTTGCAATGAATGTTTCCAAATGAATGATAGACGCCTGTGCCACTTTTTACCAAAATGAACAATGGCTGCTTTAAAAGTTTGCTTGGCTGATACAGGGAAACTACTGCGTGTATCTATTTTATCTGTTTTGGAAACAACATCATCAAAAATTGGCTTAGAGCTTTCGCCATTGGTAGAGCTTCCAGTTTGATGTTCGAGATGTTCAGAATCAGTCTTCCAAAATTTCAACACTAGCTTCCCTTTCCTAGCACTTGAACCAATCCAATTCAACCAAAAGTTTGGAGCCAGAAATGTCAATCCATCTTCTATCACGTTTGATAATTCTAACTCATCTGGTTGAGACTCCACACGAGGAACATCTACTATGATGGATTTGGATCCATTATGTGACCACAAGCCTGCACTAGTTATCTACCCAAAGAAGCAGAAGTCAGCATTCAATAACATGAAAGTAAAACCGTGCTGAGGAAAAAGATTAACAAAATAATAAATTTGACCACAACATCAATTTCTAATTTAAAATTAAGGACTAGTGCATTTTAAGATAAAAAACAATGCAAAGGGCATAGCAAGGTAACAAAAAGAAAGTTTCACATTAAATGCTATAAAATAAGTTAACAAAATGTTCTCAGCAAAAGATGTTCTAGCTAACCAAACTTTATTTCAGCTTGAAGACAAGGTACCTTGATTTGAATAAGCTGGGCCCCCATTGTTTCAACACCAGAGAGCTCACTTGAACATCCAGGCTTCATTTGCAAAAGAATCAATTTCTCAATAAAATGGCCATTAAAAAAAAATTCCAGGATCAAGAAACAATAAGAAGTTAGAAAAACAAGTAACAATAAAACATCAACATTCACTACTTCACTCCCTCTGCTTGACCCAAATTAAGTATATAATTTGCACGCATACTTTAAAACTTGCTAATTCTACACTTTTTTTTCCACTCGTCCTCTCAGTTCTTCCATACAAGAAATGCAGTAATTTCGGGCTAAAAGAAAATAACAAAGCCGAATTCATTTCTACCAAGAAAAACTAACATCAAGCTTAAACTCCAGCAAATTGAAAAAGTATTCAATTTCAAGATAAAACAAATATTCAAAAGAAAACTGAAAAAGAATCACTGATAGCACTAAAGAATACAACAAGAAAATAATAAACCCAAAAAATTTAATATTTTTCAAAGAAACAAATAAAATCCTTAAAAACTAAAAACCCTCTTAATAACAACAATAAAACATAAAAATTTAACCAAAAAATCACCTGTTGGACATAATTGGCATGCATAACAACAAGAATGCAAAAGAGAGTGACGGCTACAAACAAATACATATACTCCAAAGCTGCCCTCAGTTTAGGCGTTAGCATCTGTGAAAATCTCTCTTGTACCCTTATAAATGTTTGCTCTGGATCCATTTTTTCTTCTTTCTATATCTTTATCTGTTGATCCTGTATATATCTATATATGTATACATGTATTATATAAAATGTAAATTTTGGTATATTATATCTATAGATGTGAGTGATTATATGTATTTGAACTTGTGGGGTTGAGGAGAGAATCAGTATTAAGAGAAAAAAGAGATTGAATTTGAATCATTTTTCTTGTTTACGTTATCGGATCGGTGAGGTCTTCTTTTTGGAATTTCTCTGTGGGAATAGAGCGTATTATTGTCGGAGACGACGGAGAGATAGAGAGACAGAGAGTGTTTGTTTTCGGGTATTGTTTGAATCTAACATGAGAAATTGTTTAGCCCAAGTGTGGAATATGGTTGATATTCTGGATTAGGGATTGACGAATCTTGATATTCAAAAGAAAGACTAATTTTTTATATATGGAAATATGCTCGAAATATCAGTTAATAATGCTTGAAATATGATTATATATATATAATCGGATTTTGATCGAGATATATCGGGTTAATATACATAAAATTATTAATATTATAAATGAATACAAAATCTAAAATTTATTTATAAATAAATTTTATATTTTAATATAATTAATTTAAAATTTAATTAAATTTTAAATTATTATATATGAAATGAATTCATAATTCAAATTTTATTTAGTTTTGTTTTTTAAATATTTTAAAATATCAATTACATTTATGCTATGCTATGTAAATAATAATATATTTACTAAATTTATATTATGCCATATAATTCTTTTTATATTTTTATAAATAAATAAAAATAAAATTAATAAAATTATTACATTTAATTTAATGATAAATAAATATATATTTAATTTGAATATCTTCCCCTCAATAGTAAAAAAATACTAAATAAATAGTGAATTCGAGCCGGATCGGACCGAAATCAGCATTGCTATTCTAACAGTTACAACGTCTAAGATTGTTCAAAATGTGCAACATGAGGCTCAATTTACGTTTGGATGGTTTGATTAGAAAATAACAAAGGCCCGTTGAGCCCGTAATATTTTTTGCTTTGGTATAGGCCTGGCTCAATTCATCAGGCCCAACATCAAAGAGACACAGCTAGCTAGGGTTTTGTTTCGCATTCTTTATATCCCGGATTATGTACAGACCTCACTTAGTAGCTTGCAGCCGAGACGAGAGGTTTCTCCTGGCAAGTGCTACATTTCGACCGGACGGTAAGTTTCTGTCACTTTCTGCTCTTTCTCCACTTTCAATCTCATCATTTTCTTTGCCTTTGTTTGTTTACTGGGAAAGTTGCCAGAGAGAAAAAAAAAAACAGAAAAGAAACAAAAAAACAGCGTCGTTGCTTTTGCTTACCTTGTGAGATTTAGTGTTATTAGCTATGGATTAACTGAATTTAATTGGATTTTCTTTGTTATTGCATCTCTCTGGTTTTCAATCCTGTTTATTACTTGCTTGTAACAGGAATTATTTTCAGCTAAATCATTGTTTTTGAAAATCACTGAGATTAGCATATAGGACATAACAATTGAACCTTCTTGATGATCCCAATTTAACTGATATTAATGCAAGTCTGTTCTTGATATCTGCGACAATCCGATGATTCATCTTCATATTCCCTATTTTAGCTAATTGAGGCAACTGACAAGGAAAATGGTTACGTTTTCTGCAGATTGAAATGACTTTATGATTCTTGGTTAATGGCATGAAAATCTACCTTTATTATTCTCTCCATTTGTTACGCGGATATTTAAATTATATAAATTATATTTTAAGATTTTTTTTTTTTGTTTAACTCAATTCATGACTTTTCAGGTAGTTAAGTCATGAAACATAACAATGTTGTGCCTAATGGGCACTTTAAGAAGCACTGGCAAAACTATGTCAAGACATGGTTTAATCAACCTGCTCGTAAAACAAGGAGAAGAATTGGTGAGAAGCTTTTTTTTGTTATTAGTATTCATTTGCTTATAATTTTAAGATAATGACCTCAAATATGGTTTTACATATCATATGTGCACTCATTTATCATTTTGCCCATTTGTAGCTGAAATTTTTTTCTGGTGCTATTGACTGACTCATATTTAATTTGTTCTATTCAGCTCGCCAAAAGAAAGCTGTGAAGATCTTTCCTAGGCCTACAGCTGGACCTCTTCGCCCAATTGTTCATGGACAGACTTTGAAGTACAACATGAAAGTGAGGGCTGGTAGAGGGTTTACTCTTGAAGAGCTCAAGGTTCATCTGTTGTCTTTATGTATATACCCTGTTAATCTTATAGGGCTTTTGTGTTGCTTGAATCCGACATTTTATTTCTTGAATCCGACATTTTATTTCTTGTATCCTTGTGTATATATGGGTTATAATATCTTGATTTGTCTTATTTTATAATATGATCTTCTAGAGGCACTTGTTGACTTGTGTCATCAAACTCGGCCTGTGGATTTTGGTGTTTCATAGCATTCATTCATTATAGTATTTCAAGGGCTTGTAAATGGGTAGTATACATCTATTTATTGTATCAAGAACGCAGTTTTGAAGTGGATGGGTGAATGTATGTTCTCTTTGGCACTTTTTTTTTTATTAATTTATGCAAATTGTTACAACTAATCTAGCTTGATTACATCTGTACTTCTTTTTGTTATTACTATGATTTAACATGTTTTTCCATAACAGGCTGCGGGAATTCCAAAGAAACTTGCCCCTACAATTGGCATTGCTGTTGATCATCGCAGGAGAAACCGTTCTTTGGAGGGCCTACAGGCTAATGTTCAGAGGCTGAAGACCTACAAGGCGAAATTGGTTGTCTTCCCAAGACGTGCCCGCAAGTTTAAGGTAATTATGATTGTCATACTTTTAAGTTATTTAGATGTTGGTTGTATCAGCATGCTCAAAATTTCTATTTTTCTTGCTGCAGGCTGGTGATTCTGCTCCTGAGGAGCTGGCAACAGCGACCCAAGTCCAAGGTGAATACTTGCCAATTGTACGCGAGCGGCCATCTATAGAGCTGGTTAAGGTCACTGAAGAGATGAAGTCATTCAAGGCATATGACAAGCTGCGTGTGGAGCGGATGAACACCTGCCATATTGGTGCAAGGTTGAAGAGGGCTGCAGAAGCCGAGAAGGAAGAAAAGAAGTAGGGAGTTGCGGACTTCATATTTTACGTTTTGACTGGTTTTTGTTATATTTTTCTTTATTCTGTTTACTGGAAATTTCTCAAATCATTAGCATTAGCGTTGGTATTGTTGTTTTAAGTTTTTATGAGATATATATATTATGGTTGGACTTGTCTTCATTTTTGTCTTGGATCCCATTTTATCATTAGAATTTTGGCACTGTTTATGCTTTATGAAAGTATTGGTAAAAGATTTTGTTAAAAGACAAATGGACTCTATCAGCCGCTAAAGTTCTATCTTTGGTTTCTTTTCTAAGATGTAAATTTGCTTTGCTTTTTAGATTGATTCGGTACTTGCCAATGTCATGTTATGCACCTCTCTCTTTGGACAAAATATACGAAAATCTCAATTTTGGAATTATCTAATCTGTTAACGTTGACAGTCAATTTTGAAAAATTCACATTGAATTCATAAATATCTATCACTTTTTTTTATTTTCACTTCATTTATAAATTAGCTAATTGAAAAATAGATTTTGAATAGTCAATATAGGAATATTTAAAATTATACTCTCTCCATAGGAAAAAGTTAGTTTATTTTTTATTTTCACCAGGTTAAAAAAAATAATAATTATTATGCTGAAAGTAAAATTTTATTTACGTAATTTTTTTATTATGTTTATTTTAAATAATAATTAAAAATTAAATAAAATTTAATAAGAGTGTAATAAATAATTTAAAAATTAACTATCATTCGGAAAAAAGAATGTAGATTATGTTTTTTTTTTTTTCTTAATGTGTGTGAAGTCAAATTAATTATACGTACGAATTTACTTTCTCTTCCCTTAGAAAAAAATCTGGAGATTATATATATAACAGATTTGGTTTTCTGTCTCAAATTTTCATTAACCGAAGTTTTATTTCTATTTCTTGGAATCCAACTGACCTTTTTCTCCGCTGGTTCTTCTTCCTCCTGTCCTCCTCGTTCCTCTCTGACTTGCAAAAATAAAGGGAAAGTGAAGCAGAAATATGCGAAAACGAACCTTGTACGCATGGGGAGTGGCGATTCTCTGCTTCGTAGTACTGATGATTGTCACTCCAGCCATCCCTCAGTCTGAAGAATACCACGATTTCGCTGATAAACGCGAATTCTTCGGTAATTAACCTATCCATTCTCTCCTTTTATTCATTTCTATCTATATGCGCTCAAAATATATAGCTTCCAATGGGTACTCGATAGAAATTCAAATTTGCATCGTCAACTGGAGCAAAACAAGAATCGATTTGACGAAATTTGATTTCTTTTATGACTACCAATACGTTTATTTTTGTGTTCATTGAATATGGAGTTGTGAAGTAACTAACTTCTATATGCGTTTATTTCTGGGTTTAGCCTGTTGTGTTAATTGACTTTTTAATCGTTTGTCGTTATCTTTGATTCAGGAATTCCCAATACTCTGAATGTGGTTTCGAATTTCCCTTTCCTTGTTATTGGTGTTGTTGGACTTGTGCTTTGCTTTTATGGGAATTATTTTAAGCTGAGGTATGTTGCGTCTCATTTCACTCATTTGTCTTCAATTTTAAACCTATTTTCTTCAATACTCCACAGTAAAGATTATGTAGATATTTGTTTGTGTGTTTTGGGGTTGCTCGCTGAGTTATTGCTTAAAGATTTTCTTTTGGACAATATAAAGCCTGCAAGGTGAGCTTTGGGGTTGGACTTGTTTTTTCCTTGGCGTGGCTGCTGTTGCTTTTGGCTCTGGATACTACCATCTCAAGCCCAATGATGCTCGTCTTGTGTGGGATCGTCTGCCAGTGAGTTTATCTGCTTGTTTCTTTTGATGAAAAAAGATTATTAATTTTTTCTCATTTTCCTTATGTTGTGGATGACTGTTCATATTTGGAGTTACTAACTGTCCATTGATAATGCAGATGACTGTTGCATTCACTTCAATAATTGCTATTTTTATCATTGAAAGGATTGATGAGAAGAAGGGAACGATATCTATCTTACCTTTAATTTTGGCTGGTATTATAAGCATTGCATACTGGAGGCAAGTTCCTTGTGCCTTTTTCTTTAAGCTTCCTTTTACCTGTATATCCATGGTTGATCTTTATCAACTGGTTTTTCTTTGTTCAAGTGACGAGTGGTTTCTTTAGAGTTTGGACAAACTACTTAATTTTCACTGTGTCTTAGTTAGAATAACAAGTGGTATTCACTGTTTAAACTGCTTTTATAGAAAAGGAATGGGCCAAATTGAAGAAATTCTCCCTTAATGTGGTTTTTATAATCTTCTGTGACCTTCTGCTCTCATGTACCTTACATTGATCCATCGCTGACACTGATGGTGTGATAAGGTCTTAGGATTGAGGCATAAATATCCTGATGCAGAGTTGTGGCTTTTCAAGGAATTGAGCCTATTCTTCAACTGAGGGCATTTTTTAATCATTCACAAACAATGCTTAGTGGTTCCTGTGATCTGCATATTCTGTTATATGATTTCTGAATGAATCTCAATCATTCACTGCAGGTTTTTTGATGACCTCCGGCCATATGCTTTAGTCCAGTTTGTTCCTTGTATTGCCATTCCGCTGATGGCTATCTTGTTGCCTCCAATGTATACACATTCTGCATATTGGCTTTGGGCAGCAGGTTAGTGTTTTCTATGGTCAGTTCCTATGTATTATTATTCCTAAAACACTATAGTGCGATCTGGAATGTGGAACATTCAACGTACCCACTCTTGCAGGATTCTATCTTTTAGCTAAGGTGGAAGAAGCAACAGATAAACAAGTATACAGGTGGACTCATCATTTTGTCAGTGGACATACTCTTAAGCATTTATGTGCTGCAATGGTTCCTGTCTTCTTGACGCTTATGCTTGCAAAGAGGAGTATCGAAACAGAGAGGTATTTCAATCCCCCTTTGACCCTCTCATGAATTTTTTTCGTTTGTGCTCCAATGCAATGGTATAGATGCAGAATTCTTATTATGCAATCTTTTGTGCTTCAAAGATTGTCTTTTCCCTGTTAAGTGTAGCCACACTGTTAGTTGCTTGGGAGTTATATTAAATGCAATAATCAATAGAGAGAATTTTCATTTCATTTTATTATTCTACTATTTTTCGTTGTCAGATAAAGTTAAAGTTTCCACCATTCATTAGCTTATATATCTGCTCTCCTTTATGAAATTGCCCTACCTAGTGTCTCTATTCTCTTATTTATTATACATGCATCCCTATCTCCCTGGTATCTAAAATAGACCCTTTTTTCTCCGTTTACTATACAGGATAAGTCTCTACAAGAAGTGGAAGATTACATGGACAAAGGTCAAAGAAAATGGTACAGAGGTGGAAAGTTATAATTGTACATATGCAAGTGTGCCTGTTGTGGAATCAACAGAATCTGAGTCTACGCACTAATCTCATTTATTATAGTTTTACTTTGTATTTTGATCCTAACAAGTAAGTTCACACTAACCTGATTGTTAAACACTAGATCAACTTACAGAAATAAACTTTTATACATCATGTCATGTTCAGGTTGTCTAATCCGAGTTTCCAATTATTTGCAGCCCATGTTAAAAATAAATTAAACTATTGAAAACATGTGTGAAAATGCAGAATACAATTGATGTAGTGATCGAATCAAAATGCTTTACAATTATTCATCATTAATGATAAATCAATGGATGATATGTTCAAATAAATTATGACTGGTTGGTATGTGGACGGCGCCAAGCCGGTTGTTTTGCAAGCCAACCATCCTGGTCGATAAACGATGACCTGGAAAACTTGCTCATATCTCTCTGGCCAAGCTTCTTCTTCATCCATGGAACTCTTCCAGAAGTGTTTGATCCTGGTCCTTTACAATATACTTCAGCATGCACAAAATTACCTCTGAACAAAGATGAACATTGGATTTGAGGGATTAAATCCATGTTACTATATTATGCAACCAACTATTGAAATTCGCTGAATTTTGACCAACTAGATCACATCTGGTCGGCTTAAAATATAAAATTTTTATAATACTTAAAATTGACTTACTGTTGTTCTGGGTAATGCCAAGAATACCATCCGGGAGGAAAAATAACTGCAGTAAATGTTGTTCCATCAAATATTACTCTTGAGTAAGGACCATAAGCTCTGCCCAAGTAGTTTTTACCACTCCCAGAAACAATGCCTCCTTTAAACACAAAACCACTTGGATCAGTTTGAGAAAGTCTGCCCTGTGCTGTTATATAACCTGCTTGAATATATGGGGGTAGGCTCCCAGCAGTAGCATTGATTTTGCAATTCTACAATTAACAAGCCAAATTCCATTAAAAAATAATTACTATTTTTGTTAAAGAAAAGTGTAAAATTTTTTTACTGTAGTCTAATTAGTCTTTCCACGTCTTATAATATAGGTAATAAGTTAAAAGTTTAGAGCTCTCAACTGCAGAAAAATTTGGAATGCTACTGCTGTGTAACCCAAGATAACAACCTCTGATGTATCAGAAAAAGAAAAATTGTAGTACCTCATAAATTGATTGGCCGTTTCCAAATATAAAGTCAATAGCACCTTCAATATAGCAACTCCGGAAATAATGGCGACCTTCTGCATCCCAAAGAGTATCTTGCAAACCCACAAAACGACAAGCATAAAAGGAAGTTTTGTCGCCAAAAATTGCTACTGCTACTGCTTGCTTTATCTCGCCATGAATCTTTCCCGTTAATGGGCGATTATAAGAATTCTGTACATTCAAGAAAATTCAGTTTAGATTTTACTTATATTATTATATTTTCAAATAATTAGAGCCCAAAGGATATTAATGTCACTACAATTACTACTTTGGTTTTTCATTTTTCGGTTCAGACAAAGAGTTCTGTTACTTTGGATTAATGCATGATTTTTAGGATTCTAAGCATATAAATACATAAATATTTTTCAAATAACCCGTCCTGTTTTCTTTGATTACAATATTGAAAATTAATTAAAAAATATTAAAAATCTTAACTTATAAACCATAAAAATATTTATAATTATAAAAATTTTGTAATTTAATATTATTAAATATAAAGAAAAAAATATAAAAAAGAATAAATTATTACAGTAGTAAAGTGATCGGTGGTTGACCGACAATGGTGAGTAATTAATTAGTAGCCACCGGTGATTAATAAATTAAAAATATATATTTATAAGATCCTAATATTTTTCTCTCGTAAGGTCATTTTCCTTGAAACTACTTAGTTTTTTTTAATTAGAAAAATATTACTTTACAGCAAGAGCTCTCAGAGAGAAAAGAACTGAAACTAGTACCCAAACAAACCTGAAAGGTAATACCCTTCACAGAAATATTTTCTGCAAATGAGAAGAAAGTAGCACTCGTATTTGTTTGTTCATGTCCATTATAATACACTATTGTATCATGACGTCCAGATCCTTCAAGATAGATACAAGTTTTCTGTGGTGGAATAAACACCTTCTCCCTGCATGCAAATTAGCATCATTTGTCAGTCACGAAAACCTTGGAAAGAGATCAGTCTCATACCCGAAAAAGATCCGGCAAATACTCCTCAGAAAACCCGAAATATATATATTATTACTTACATGTAAAGACCAGGACTGATATGGATTCTAGTCCAATTATCATTGTTGGGAAGAATTGAATCAATAGCTCCTTGAATTGTTTTGAACTTTTCTTGACCAGATCTTCCAACAGTAATGGTGTTGTACTTAATAGTTTTTGACCCTTCACTCTCATATTTACACTCTACAGCTCCACTTACTCCTAAATAAAGATTTAACCATGTGATCAAGAATATAATCCATGGTTGCTGCATGCTTTCGATGATCATATGGTGTTTATGTATATCTCGAAAACGCTAAACCAGACAAAAAGGAATACTTAGATTTATAGGAAAGAAGAACGAGCAAGAAAGAAGAACAATCAAGAAAGAAGAACAATCAAGAATTAACTGTTACTGAGAAAATATTTACTTTTAGAGGATAACCCTACAAATGGAAATAATGGAATTTTTATTACATAACAATAATTTCTTTTCCTAAATATTATAAACACAGAACGTTACGATGAAGTAATTGAATGATGAGCCATATACTCTCCCCAAATTTTCTTTTTAAAGAAAATAATCTTTAATTATCGTATATTATTTTATTATTTAATATGCATATTTTTCAATAAATATATTACCATAAATATATATAATTAATCAAATTTAAGAATTCACAATTAATTTTTGGTCGTTTAAATAAGTTGCTTAATGATTTTATTTGTTACCTTATCGATAAAATTTCATTCTTGACACCAAACCTAATCTGCAATCTTCTAATGATCTCAATTTACTTTTTATCAAATAAAAAAAAAAGAATTTAATTTTTTTTTTCCTGATGTCAAATCAACTACTAATGCATCATCGTCCATTTTAAAATATATGTGTATATAATTCAAGCGTGCAAACTGATTATAGTGGATCATCAGCCATTCGTATTAGGTAATAGAGAACACTTCCAAATGATTTTTATATTTAGCTTTCAATCTGCTGTTAACAGATATCTTTATTACTGCTGATTTAGAAAGGGAAAGAGATAGAGAAGGAGATCGCTTTCCCAGTTACACTTGAAACATTAAACCAGAGCTTTTCTTGATGTCAACTCAAGAACTAAGATACATTACATACGACACTAAAAGTTCAAACCTCGACAGCTTCATCTATCAAAGTAAAAACAGAATCGGAATCTGTCAAAAACAACTTGAGTAATTCTCCAAGAAAATCTTGATAATTGCATGAAAGAATAGAAACCATGTCGCAGTAGAGATCATGCTTGCCCATATGACCTTTCTTGTATAAGTTCCATCCATGGAGGAAGTCTTTGTACACATATCCATCTCCATGACTTTCAAGGCGTTCTTTTATCTTGTTAACGAAACTGATCTCTTCTTGATTGCAAAATTCCTCAAGAAGAGCCAATTCTTTCTTCATCTCGATCTGCCCTTCTTGTTGCTTCATTATTGTTTCTTGAAGTGCTTTCTTTGCTGTCGTTAGGCTTTATAGATCCTTAAGCTTGTTTCTGCTGAAAGCTACTTTGAAATTGTCAATTTCATTGTCATGAAAACTTTGTATATGGTATAATTAAGGACCTAAATTGATACCTTCGAAATATTTTAATTGGATCCAACCCATATAGTGCTGTATATATATATTTTTTTATTTATTATTTGAAAGTAATGTGTTTTTAAAAAAATTAGTCTACTGCTAGTAGTTGAATGAAAGGAATCCTTAAAATGGATGATCAATATGGCTTAGCTTATGCGTTCGATCTTTTGCGATGTAAATTCCTTTCCGCAAACCCTTTTACCTCCGAAAGTGAACGGAAATTAGTCAAATTTATAAACCGTTAAACGAACATGAAATTTGAATATCTCATGCAAATATAAAAAAAAATTAAAATTAATAGTCGAGATATTATATATCTAGTGACAAAAACAAGGGAATGATTTGCCTGAGGGATCTTCTTTTTTTTTTTTTTTTTTATCTTAGCACGTTAAGACCCGTTATTCCTATCCTATTATATATTTATCCTATTTCTATTACCAAACAGCTGATTCAATAGCTGCATTGGTGTAAAAAAGGAAGAAGAGCTTATTCTAGCAAACCATAACTTTAGAGCATCAGATTCATTCTAACCTATGATATGTTTATTCCCCACAAGGGTTACATAGCATCCCAGACCGGAAATTCCTTATCCGTAAAAGAGTATAGCAGGCAAATATGATTTCAAAATAAGTATATGTTTGAGCATCATTGACTAATTCTTTACAAATTCCAATTTTCATCAATATGAACCACAGTTTTAAAAATAAAACCGGACTAGTCGGTTCGATCGGGAACGAGTTATTATCCGGTCCGAATTACATTGAGAATCAAGTGTTCAAAAACCGAATTGAATTAGTAAAAATCGGTCGAAAATCAACTACAAACTATTAAATCGGACAGATAAAAACTGATTCGATTTAATTTTTGGATATTTTAAAAAATTATTAGTTTTTTTTAGTTTGGGCCTCTTAAAAACGGCTCACTAATTTTTAATGTTTGGACCTTTTTATTTATAAATCCAAATCTTACTATATTAATTAAATGAAAAATAATAATATATTTTATGGTAATTAATTTTTTAATTTTAAATTTATTCATATTTTATTTTTTTAAAATTTGTTAGTAAATTTTATTTTTTTGGTAATACCCAAATTTGAATTTTTTTTTTATTTGAGTTCAAATTTTATTTTTGTAATCTATATTTTCAATTATATTTAATAAATATATTTAAAAATATTATATATAAAAATTTGGTTTCACCGTATTGAAAGTCGAACCCTCCGACTCGGTAAATCTTTACCTTCACTATTTTACTGGCCAGTCCGGTTTACAAAACACTAATATGAGCAATAATTCAACATCAAAAAATTGAATTGAATGAAATAAAAATGTCACAAGTACAAAATAAAGAAATATACGGATAACAAAAATACTTTAATTTATAAAATTAAATTAATTAAAAACTCATAGTTGAAAAATATAATAAATTATTATGGGAAAATTGTTCTAAATGTGTAAAAAATATTATTAAATTTGTAATTTTAGGGACATGATAGATCGTCAGCCAGATTTAAGGAGCTATAATTTTTTTTTTTTTTTTTGATAACGTATAGAGACAAATTTACGTATTTGACCTTCAATAACATAACGTGTGTACGTATGTGTGAGAGACCTTTGAGAGCGAGATTTGAGGAGCCATAATTTTTTATTTTTTTGATAAAGTATAGAGACAAATTTACATATTTGGCCTTCAATAACATAAGGTGTGTACGTGTGTGTGAGAGACCTTTGAGAGGTAAATTCGATGTATCTCATGATCGCATTATATTTCTTGGCAGTTATTCTTCATGGGCTTATCAACCAAGAAACTGTCCCTATTTTTGGGCTGTACAAGCCACCACCTTGGTTGATTGTAGGCCCAATTAGCCCACATAATTTTTTCTTTTCTTTGCTCCTTCTTTCTCGCGTCTCTGTTTCGTCTTCTGGGGCGCGCACTGCTGGACACACTTCTAAGCTTAAAGCGAAGTTTTTGAGTTGAGTCGAATCCCTAAAAATGAGTTCAATCGCTATTAGGTTAGCTAAGCTCTTGAGAGTTTCTCCTTCTACAACGCCTAGTTCTCCTGCAGGTCATCTTTCTCCTCTTTTGTATGTATGCGTGTGTATGCGTGTGCGTGCTTGTTATTTTTATGTATGATATGGTTTTGTGAATTAAAAATTACATATAAATTCATATTGTTGATACTAGGCATGTTTTAACTGCAAGTATTGATCATTTTTGCTCCTGGACATTTTATCCAATAGTTGGTGGAAAAGTTTGTATCTTTTGAGAAATATATTGAAATGAGTGTTTTTGAGTGGATAATTTGAGGTTTTTTTTTTTTTCTTTTTTTTCCAATTTCCTGTGTGTCTCATTGTAGTGGTGGGTTTGCAACAAAGCTTGAGGTCATGGTACTCAACTACCTCTTCTAATGGAGAAAATGATGGTCTAAAAGATGATGAATTGGATGAGGACTTTGATGATATTCTAGCTGAAAAGCCTGAGCTACAACTACAAGGTGTTGATCCCAGGAAAGGTTGGGATTTTCGCGGTGTCCACAAGGTATTTGTTGTGAAGTCTTCAATTACTAAATGTTAATTTTTGAAATTTTTACTGTTCTGGATTTTGGACAATATAGCATTCCGTTGTTGATTTGTATATAAGTGTTGAATAGGATGCATTTATCGAAAGTTTAAATTTTAGATAATTGACTGTGTTATACCTGTTATTTCTCTATGCCTGTCCAACTTCTTGTGATTTTATGCAGGCAATCATCTGTGGAAAAATTGGGCAAGCTCCTGTGCAGAAGATCTTGAGGAATGGCCGAACTCTAACCATATTTACTGTTGGGACTGGAGGCATGTTCGACCAAAGAATTGTGGGGGCAAAAGACTTGCCAAAACCTGCCCAGTGGCATCGAATTGCTGTGCATAATGAGGCACTTGGAGCTTATGCTGTTCAACAGCTTTCCAAAGAGTATATATCCATTTCTTATTTAAGTTGACTCTTATTCTGCTAGAGACGGGCTAAATTTTCTTTGAATCTGGTCATGTCTCACTAATGGATCTTTGATGCAGTTCATCTGTTTATGTTGAGGGCGACATTGAAATTAGAGTCTACAACGACAGTATAAGTGGTCAAGTTAAAAACATTCCAGAGATTTGTGTTCGTCGTGATGGTATGTAGATTTGAATATACAACCTAGCTCCATCATTTTATTTGCTGCTTTTACTCATTGATGTGCCTCTTTTAAAGATTTTATGATAGTGTTGAATAAGTATTTTTGGTTCCGCTTGAATGATTTGTTTTTTCTGTTCTTAGCTGACGTTGAATAAGGTTTTCTGTTTTTCGTTCTTGGATGTTTTATTGTGAAATGTAAAGATCGGTGATCCAGCCATAAGTAGTTCTTACTTGAGTTCCCATCAATTGACTTCTGGTGTAAAAGATATCATACTTATACTTATTTTCATAAAATGAAAACAAATTTGCTCTTAAAATCTTCAAATTCATTTTGTTACTCAGGGAGTTCAACTCTTAGCTTTGTGTCTTCTTTCAAATAATGCTGGATTTCGAAGAGTGAGGACTGTCAATATCTGGAAAGATAATAGAGTGCTGATCATAGTTATGAGACAGTTTTATATTATACATTCTCTTAAAGATAGTTATTGTTGTTCTCATTTATTTTTGTTGGGGACAGGGTGGCTATTGAAAGGGTTGATGGAGTATATTTAATTAACCTTAAAAAGATAATCACATGGGTATCCCTAACATTGGTTGCCCTGTTATTTGTATTTTGCAGGGAAAGTTCACCTTATAACAAGTGGAAAAGCCATCAATGATATTTCACTTGAGGATTTACGTAAGTTTTATTTTCTCTCTTCTATTTACCAACACGACCTACAATGTAGCATATCCAAATTAATAACACTTTAATAGGGCTATGGTTATACTTGAGGCATATTACTCGTTTCCAGTTTCCAGTTATATTTTAGCTAAAATAAAAAGTAAAATTTTTTTTTCTTCTCCTTGATCTTGTAAATGACATTTCTGTTTGCAGGGGAGGGACTGTTTAGCTGAGAGTTGGTATATTGCAGAAATCCTAAGTTGGAAATAAATAGCAGCTAGATCCTCTAAATTTTGTAAGAACTAGATATTCTTCCGGCTAGTGTGACGAATTTGTTTAATTGTTTCAGTGTTTCTATCTATGATTTTGCTGTTATAGTCAGTGTTTATTCTATGATCCGTGTGTGTGTTTATGGGTGGGTGGGGATGGCGTAGACGATTATTTATTTTTCATTTGGTCCATATTATGCAACATAATAGGTGAATAGTTCCTCCACTTCTTTAGAGCTCTTTGTATTAGGATTTGAATGTGAGATTGATTGAATCCGAAGAACCATTGCAGTGTTCATTTGAGGTTATACTTAATTATTTTTTTATAAAAAGAAAAAGATGAAGCAACTAAATGATTTTATTGCTCTTCACAAAGTAAATGTAAAGTTTGAAGTGATAAATTACTTCTTTACATGGATACCTACTTTTATAATTCTCATGTAATTATTTCTAATTGAGAGCAACTCATTAACTACGTTACTTGTGTCCATTCTATCTCGAGGAGACTCTGTTGAGCATGAAACCCCAACTCTGATCATGCCAATTAGGCATTCAACTTTTTTGTAGTGATCGTTTCTTGCTTCTGTTACCCCTTCATCTTCTCGTAAGAGAACTGGGTCTATGATCTCCAACACATTGTCAGATAATGCCATTCTAGCAAAATTGTGAAGATTAAGACCTTCTACAAAAATATCATCAGTAGGTTTTTTTCCTGTCACCATTTCCAATAAAAGGATCCCATAGCTATAAACATCTCCACTTGTTGATGGTTCACTCCCTAAGCCATATTCTAGAAGATTGACAAAAAAATTTTTAAAAGAAGAAAACAACTTTTGCTCTAATATATAAATATGATTTCTGTATCTATCAAATTGGAGGATAATAATTACCAGGAGCTGTGTAGCCAATTGTTCCTCTTGCACCAATGGAACTATTTTGAACTGGATTCATTAGCTGAGGGAGAAATTTTGCTAGACCAAAATCTCCAATATGCGCAACCATGTCATTGTCAAGAAGAATGTTGCTTGGCTTTAGATCACAATGAATGATTGGCTCGTGGCAACCGCAATGTAGATAATCTAGTGCATTCGCTACATCTATGGCGATGTTCATTCTTTGAAGAAGGTTTAGACTCAGTTGCTCAACCAGCTCAGTACCCATTTCTGAACTTCGATGCAACCAATTTTCAAGGTTTCCATTTGGCATATACTCATAAATCAGTGCTTTAAAATCATTTCCTTGAAAATCAATACTTGAGCAAGAAGTTATGATTTGCACAAGATTTCTATGGCGTACGTTTTGCAGGACATTGCATTCAGCCATAAAACTCTTTGCAGCACCTTGTTGTTGAAGGTTGATTACTTTTACTGCAACGAATCCTCCATTCTCTTCAAGATTTCCTTTATAGACAGTGCCAAAGCTTCCGACACCAAGTAAGTTCTCTGAAGAGAACCCATTAGTTGCCTTTAGAATCTTGTCATATGAAATATTTAGAAATGCCTTTCCTGATATGTCGTTAAAAAGTCTCCTTTTGCTGTTCTTCTTTCTAAATTTATAGTGCAATAAGAGTAACAAGATGGTCAAACAAAAAACACCTGCGACTGCAATTATAACAAATTTGACAATGTCCAGTTTTCCGCTCTTAGATTCTTGATTTATGCATCTTGGTAGCTTGAGTTCTGGTATGCCTCCACATAACCTATTGTTACCTTCAACGAATATTGCACTTGCATTGGCAAAAACACCTTTGATTGGAACCTCTCCTTCAAAGTTGTTAAAAGACAAATTCAAGTGTTCTAATGACAATGTCTCTAGATATTTAGGAAATTTACCTGATAAATTGTTTCGAGATAAGTCCAAGATTCGAAGACCTCTCAAAGAAGCAAATGATGAGGGCAATGTACCTTCAAAATTGTTACCATCTATGTATAGGATTTCAAGGCTCTTGCATTGAGCTAGTTCATTTGGAATTTTGCCAGTCAAGTTGTTTTCTGAAGCATAGAATTCATACAAATTGAACAGCTTGCCAATTTCTGAAGGAAGTGTTCCTTCAAGATTGTTTAGAGACAAATCTACTGTAACTAACATTGTAGAGATAGAAAAAAGTTGTTGAGGAATGGAACCAATGAAATTGCTTCCAGAAAGATCCAAGAATAACAACTTATGCCAATTAAGACTTGAAGGGATTGCACTATGGAAATTGTTCTCACCCAATTGAAGCGAAATCAATGATGATATATTGCCTATGGATGATGGAATAGGTCCCGATAATCTATTATGATCAAGATACATCACTTGTATCTTTTCAAGATTACCGATCTCTGCCGGAATAATACCTGAAATTTGGTTAAATTGTATACTCATCGTCGTTAAGCGTGCAAGAGTAAAAAACCATTGAGGAAGCTCTCCATATATTTGATTATTCCCAATCGAGAGAAACTGGAGAGATGAAGATAGATTAGCCTTCGCATTCGGCAAAACCCCCTTTAGCCTACTACTAGACAGCTCAATAGCACTCAAATGGCTACAATTGAGCAAAGAAGTAATAAAGTACATATCATCGTCACCTTCTTCAGTTCCCAGATTATTTCTACCCATGCTTAAAAAAACTAGTCTTTGTAGGCCTCCAAAGTCCACTTCTACTTTTCCAGTGAAGCTGTTTTCTCCCATATCGATTCGCTCAAGTTTAGTAGCATTTGATAATGAAACAGGAATGGGGCCATTAAAATTGTTTCCCCATATCCGTAGTTCCTGGAGTTGAGGAAGAAGAGTGCCAATATTTGATGGAATACTTCCACGAAAGTGATTATCATAAGCGTAAAATTCAGTGATGGTTGAAATATTATAAATAGATGGAGGAATTATACCTGAGAGTTTATTCGCAGCAATTATAAACTGTGACAAGTGCTTGAGTTGGCCAAGGCTATCAGGAACAGTTCCAGTCAAGGAATTTCTTCGAACAGATAAGCCTTCCAACGAGGTAATATTGCCAATGGAAGGCGGAATGGGTCCATTCAAATTATTATAAAAAATATAAAGATTAATAAGCTTAGATAGCCTGGAAAGCTGAGATGGAATCTTCCCTGTTAGCTTGTTGCGCGATAATCGAAGAAACAGAAGATTAGAGCAATTGGACAAGTCAGGTGGGATTTCCCCTTCAATGGAATTGTTGCCAAGATTTAAAACTTGTAGCCTGAACAAATATCCCAATTCAGGTGGGATTTCACCTTGCAATGTGTTGTTTTGAAGACTAATCTCCCTAAGGAAAGTCATGTTTCCTACGTAAGGAGACAAAGAACCCACTAACCCTTTTGATTGAAGGTCAAGAATGGTCACTCTTCTGTGTTTGCGGCCGCATGTGATTCCTTCCCAGTTGCAGAAATGGAGTGAATCATTCCATGAGCTCATCAGATTTTGAGGGTCATGAACAATATTGGACTTGAACTGTAACAAGGCATGATAATCTGTCTCATTCCCTCCAATGGAGACAGTTCGGAGGCTCAGCGGCAGCAGAGCGAGGTAGAAGATGATGCATTTTACGGAAAAAGCAACAACCAATGTACTGAAGCTCAGCATTTCAGAACAAGCTGACTAACTGGTTTGTTTTCCCCTTATCTAATATAATCTGTGATTTAACAAAATCAATTTTTCAACCTTCTATGGACAAGTCAGTTAAAATTGTCGGCTGATGGTGACAAGGACGTGTCCCTAATAGTGTAAGGTGTCCAAAATTTATTGATAGTCAGTACAGCCATATTGGTTGTCATGTCCACCACGGTACGTTAATTGAATTTTCTTGTGTTCCCATTTGCAATTCAAATCAAATCCAATAATTCATCGATTTTTTTATTTTTTTACCTTTATCTATTATTGCTACCAGATGAATTACGTGCTGGTGGGAGTGGCTATCGGACTCGGGTAAAAATATAAATTTAATTTTCGAAAAATACATTCATTCAAGAGGTGAAAAGATAAAATTATCACTGTAAGAACAGCTTCTCATTTAATTATTCATTTAATTCAAGATAAAATTTCAATAAATAAAATTGTGTCACATAATAATTATTCGAACCCAAAATCAGTTTAATTTATTTAAAAATCGCTTGAAAAATTATTAAATTTAAATCAAATTAAATTAAATTAAAACCAAAACAGATTTTTTATCAAAAAAAATCAAATTAAATTATTTTTGAAGGCTATAGTAGGAAGTGAAATTAATTAATATTTAACAGGTGAATAGTGCAGAATTCGGATTAATTCTAACCGTTAAGTTAGAATAAAATTTATTAGATTGATTTTCTATTTTCTTTATTTAGTTGGAGGTCTGACGAATTATTCTATTCTCTATATTTTTAATTCCTTATATCGTCTGAGTTCGTCAGCTGCTCCTTTGAGTCATAATCAAAATTAGAATTTGAAAATTCTACAAACATTGTGAATAATAATAAATAATGTATAATATACATTCATGACATCATGATTCTATTCCCTCATAATATTATTACATTATATCATTATATATTTCTATATTAAATTATTTTATATTATTAATCATATCGTTATATTTTATAATGTGCATATTATTAATTAATATGTTGAATTGAAATTTAATGAATTGTGTGATAAAATGTGTTGTGATGTGGATTGCTTTGTTTGAGTGGAGTTAGAATGACGTGAGTTACCATGGGATTGTGAGGGCGGTCTGTGATACCGTCGGCCAAGTATGAGGAGATCAGCGTCACCGTGTGCATATGCTAATATGTTGATATTATGTGGATAACCACAGGGTGATCTCCTGGTGGTATGGAAAAGAAAAAAGAGTATGAAAAAGAATAAATAAATGAAATAATAAGAGGGCTGGTCAAGTAAAGATTAAACCGGTCGATCAGGTTTGGAGATCGGCTCCCTAGAGCACATGTATGAATGGATGGGCCATGTGAGAGGTCGGTTCATCAGGAGATTCGGTGAGGCCACAGGCTAATTTTCACGTGGTTGATTATTTGAAGGTGAAATATATTGTAGATCCTGATATTGTGTCATATGCATGACTGGCTGAGTGAACATTTTAGAAAATTTAGATGCATTCTGTGTAACTGTTTGATCATGCATTATTTATTATTATTCATTGAATTGTAAAACTCACATCCCTCCTTACCCAACATTTCAGAAAATAGGGGTTCTATTCAGGACGGTTAAGGCTCTGTAATCTTCTCCACAGGGCTACAAAATATATTTCTAATTTATGCAGTTATTTAAATATTGTATCACTACTTTAAGTGATTCTCTATTTTCGGATATTTTTGTCGAACTCTGCAGTTATAGGTGATATGTATTCTGAATGATACAATTTATGAGGGTGTATTATGTAAGTTATGATTTTAAATATATACATCTGGGTGTTTGTATGATCAGTAACCATGATATAATTGATGTGTATTTTTTTTTTTTTTTTGGAACTGAATTATAATGATTAATTGAGAGAATAATTATTGGGCCGAGGTTAAGTGATTACTAAACTCATATAGATAACTTGAATTGAGCTCACTATTAATAAAGAATAATTAGACTCGTATGAATTTTATAATTCACGCTTACTATGGGCTTCAGAGACTTTAATCTTATCTAGCTCTTAATGCCGGTCTAGCCCACGGTTTTGGATCGTGACAATTTCTTAAAAGAGTGAAAAACTGCTCTTATTACTGGACATATATGAATTTACCATAGGAGAATTTTTATTGCAATAAGCAGATGAAGAACTTAATTTATTAATAATAATAATAATAAATTACTTACTTGTATACCTGGATGGTCCTGCTCTTCTAATTCGCACATGGTTATTTCTAATTGAAAGCAACTCATTTACTGCATTACTAATGTCCATTCTATCCTGAGGAGACTCCATAGAACATGAAAACCCAACCTTCATAATGCCAGTTAAGCATTCAACTTCATTGTGATTATTTCTTGCTTCGTCTTCTGGTAAGAGAACTGGGTCTACGATCTGCAACACATTATCAGACAATGCCATTCTAGCAAAATTGTGAAGGTTAAGACCTGCTGCAAAAATACCATTAGTAGGTTTTTTTTCCTGTCATCATCTCCAACAAAAGGATTCCGTAGCTATAAACATCTCCACTTGTTGACAGCTCACTTCCTAAACCATATTCTAAAATATTTACAAAATTAAAAAAAAAAAAGAAGTGAGAAAACAATTCTGATAGTGAATAAGTAAATATAAACTCTATATATCAAATAGGAGACTATTAATCACCTGGAGCAGTGTAGCCAATTGTTCCTCTTACACTAAGAGAACTGCTTTGAACTGGATTCGTCAGTTGAGGAAGAAATTTTGCTAGACCAAAATCTCTAATATGAGCAACCATTTCATTGTCTAGAAGGATGTTGCTTGGCTTTAGATCGCAATGAATGATTGGCTTGTGGCAACCGCAGTGAAGATAATCTAGTGCACTCCCGACATCTATCGCAACATTCATTCTTTGAAGAAGGTCTAGCCTCGGTTGCTCAATTGGCTCATTGTGCATTTCAGAACCCAGATGCAGCCACTTTTCGAGGTTCCCATTTGGCATGTACTCGTAAACAAGTGCTTTAAAATCATTTCCTTGAAAATTGATACTTGAGTAAGATGTTATTATTCGCACAAGATTTCTGTGACGTATGTTTTGCAAGACTTTGCATTCAGCCATGAAACTCTTTGCAGCACCTCGTTGTTGAAGGTTGACTACTTTTACCGCAATGAATCCTCCATTTTCCTCAAGATTTCCTTTGTAGACAGTACCAAAGCTTCCCATACCGAGTAAATTCTTTGAAGAGAACCCATCAGTTGCCTTTAGAATCCTGTCATATGAAAGACTCTCAAATGCTTTTACTAGCACGTTGTTTGGAGATCTCTCTTTGTGGCTCTCCTTAAATTTGCAATATAAGAAGATTAACAAGATGATCACACACAAAACACCTGATATTGCAATTCTCACAAATTTGACAACGTCGAGTTTTCTTCCCTTTGATTCTTCATGATTTGTGCATTTTGGCAGCTTGAGTTCTGGTATGCCTCCACATAGCCTACTGTTACCTTCGACAAATATTGCACTTGCATTGGCAAAAACACCTTTGCTTGGAACCTCACCCTCAAAATTATTAAAAGACAAGTTCAAATATTTTAATGAAAATTTCTCTAGATATCCAGGAATTTTGCCAGATAAGTTGTTTCTAGACAAGTCCAAGATCTGAAGAACTCTCAAAGAAGCTAACGATGAAGGTAATGCAGCTTGAAAATTATTACCATCCAAATATAGAGTCACAAGGCTCTTGCACTGACCTAGTTCATTTGGAATTTTGCCAGTTAAGTTGCTTTTTGAAGCATACAATTCATTTAAACTGAATGAATTGCCAATTTCTGAAGGAAGTGTTCCTTCGAAACTGCTTGGAGATATATCTATTCCAACTAACACGGAAAGGATAGAAAAAAGTTGTTTAGGAATGGAACCAATAATGTTGCTTCTTAAAAGATCCAAGAATAACATGTTATGCCAATCAAGAGCAGAAGGGAGTGCAGTACGAAAATTATTATCAGCCAATTGAAGCTGAATCAAAAACGATAGATTGCCTATGGATGATGGAATTGGTCCTGATAATCTATTGCGATCAAGATATAGCACTTGTAATTTTTCAAGATTACCAATCTCCATTGGAATA